>CM056193.1:5017099-5254599 GCA_029692085.1 Gymnothorax javanicus
CTGCTCCTCTTGCATCAGCATTCCTGCTTTTTGTCCCACAGGGAAAAGTCGCTTGGGGATTAACTTCCTGTGTCACAGCTGCAGCAGAGCCAAAGGCGTCCTCCAAATACCGTGGCCAGCCACCACGGAAACAATCCCTTCCGTGTCAGGTGTACACCGCGACATCAGAGATCGAATCAGCAGCCCGAAGAGGGTCTTGTTTCCCATAATCCCTCGGGAGAGGTGAAACTTGCCCGCAGCGGAAGGACAGGTGATGAATGTGCTGACAGGGATCTGTGAAACTCATGGTGTTAGAACTGCAAACATTTCAGAATAGGAGATCAGGAGAGGGAATTTACCTGCACAGGGGGAATTAAGAAACACTACAGCAGACTGAGAGAGAGAGAGAGAGAGAGAGAGAGAGAGAGAGAAAACTTCAGAAATACAAAAAAAAATCTGCTTTTTATTTATCTGGAACCCGTCTGAATCCAGAGGATTACTTTGCATGGAGTTATGGGTAATGGATGAAAGAACAGAGGAGGAAGGAGGAGACAGGAAGAAGAAGAGAGGAAGAGAGGAGGGAGAGGGGAGGAGGGAGAGAGAAGTACGAGGGAGGAGAAAAGGAAGAGGGTAACTTCTGTTTATGTGAAGCACAAGGGTTTGTAAGAACCATTCATGTGTTACTGCTGGCTATCTCCTTCACACACAGAAAAGGAAGAAAGAGCGCTGAAAATGAAAAAATCACCCAGAATACAGCGTGTTGCTCACAACTCACTGATAACCACACCAGCCACTGTAAATCACTTATTGGGCAGTTGTTCCAATTTCAAAGGTAAGAGAATGAAATGAGCTGTGAAATGTGTTTCCACGGCACTTAGCGAGTTTGTTTATGGTATTTACTGAATTTGTTTCATCATATTGAATTCTGATATTAAAATGACTAATAAAAAAAGCACGAGTAGGTAAAATTCCCTGTGAGACGGCGTAACCTAAATGTGTATTTTCCCAAAAACAACAACATCACAGCCAGGCAAGTGTATATAGACGAAGAATAAGAGTAAACAGACTGGATGGTGAGAAGCAAATAGATAAATGAAAGCAGAATGTTGGCCTTTAGCTGGGGAGAGCTGTGTGTGTTAAGTATTACTGAAGGAGGATTGGCTGGCCTGGCACACAGGTGACCTGTCGGCAAGGAAACCAGGGGGAGGGGCCTGTTTCTCAACAACGCTTTCTGTGCTGGGGGTCTGCCCTGTGGGAGCTACCGCTGAGAAAACTTTGTACCCAGCGCAAACCATGCCACTCTGCCCAGCACAAACCATAACACTCTACCCAGCATAGACTGTGCCACCCTACCCAGCACAAACCATACAACTCTACCCAGCACAAACCATTCCAACCTACCCAGCATAGACTGTGCCACCCTACCCAGCACAAACCATGCCACACTATCCAGCATGGACCGTGCCACCCTACCCAGCACTGACCATGCCACACTACCCAATACAAACCATACCACTTTACCCAGCACAAACCATGCCACCCTACCCAGCACAAACAATGCCACCCTACACAGCACAAACCATGCCACCCTACCCAGCACAAACAATGCCACCCTACCCAGCACAAACCATACCACTCTACCCAGCACACACCATGCCACCCTACCCAGCACAAACTATACCACTGTACCCACACAAACCATGCTACTCTACCCAACACACATCATGCCACTCTACCCAACACACACCATGCTACTCTACCCAACACACACCATGCTACTCCACCCAACACATGTCATGCCACTCTACCCAACACAAACAATGCCACTATATTGGCACTCAAACACTGTTCCACTCTACTGAATTATGTACAACATGCAACTCTACCCAAAGTAAACAAGTACATCGGAAATAACTCCGAAGAAAATCATAAAGTGTCAAGTGGCAAAAACAGTCTTTTATAAAATAACTACCATTTAGTCAGAGCTTTCATGTGTCAAGATGCTAAATGTAGGTAAGGTGGCACAATTTGACAAGCTTCCTATTTCAAAAAGTGCGTTTGTCATATTTTGAGAAGAGTGGAAAATGTAAGAAACAAAATAAGAAGGATTGTCAGAGAAAGAGAGAGAGAGAGAGCGAAAGAGAAGGAATCATTAAAAAATACTCCTCTGCAGTGTATAGTCCTTCAGTTGGGAGGCCTGTGTGATGCTGCCAGTGAAGGTCATTGAAGGTCATGATAGACTGTAATTACAGATGTTTATTCCTCCTCTGGCATATTGAGAGTTATTATGAATGACACAGACAACTCAAAGCCTCCAGAAGTGAATAAAAAGATCCCGAACAACCCCTCAGGCACACACACAAACACACACACACACACACACGCGCGCGCGCGACACACACACACACACACACACACACATACACACACACACACACACGCACACACACACATACACACATACGCACACATACACACAAACACGCAGACACACACACACACACGTACACACACACAAACACGCAGACACATACACACATACAAACAAACACGCAGACACACACCCATACACACACAAACACGCAGACACACACACACACACACACACTCACATACTCACACACACAAACACGCAGACATACTCATGCAGACAGACACACTCGTACAAACATACACTCAGTACACACATACACAATCACACACACGCATGTGCACTCCTACACACGCACACTCACCACGCACTCATCCATAATCACACACACACACACACACATACTCTCTCATACAAACACACTCACTATACACATGCACAATCACACAAACACACTCATACAAACATACACTCACTATACATACGCACAATCACACACACTCATACGCATGTACACTCACTATACACATGCACAATCACACGAACACACTCATACACACATACACTCACTAGACACGCACAATCACACACACTCATACAAACATACACTCACTTTACACACACAATCACACACACTCATGCACACATACACTCATTATACACACGCACAATCACACACACTCTTACAAACATACACTCACTATAAACACTCAAAATCACTCACACTCGTACACACATACACTCACTATACACATGCACAATCACACAAACACAATCATACACACACGCACAATCACACAAACACACTCATACACACACACTCACTATACACACGCACAATCACGTGCACTCATACAAACATACACTCACTATACACATGCACAATCACACAAAACACACACACACACACACACACATAAACACACACAGTTTCCATGCCAACAGCCTGCTCCCCTCCCAACAGGAAGAAAAGCTTCTCAGCTGTAGTGTCAGTGTAGTTTCTCAGCTGTACTGTCAGCAGTAAATCTTCATTCTGTCTCTAGTGCACCCCAGTGAAGGTTCAGCTCTTTCCAGGAGAAATCAGAATTTAATTCAGTCCAATTTACTCCAACAGTGCAGGAGATCCTCACCTGTCAATCAGCAGCCACGGTTCTAACAATCAATTAAACCAGGATAATTACAGGGGAAACTAAGTGTGCATGAGCGTGTGATGTGAAATGTGTGTGTGGCTGTGTGTTCGTGTGTGTGTGTGTGTGTGTGTGTGTGTGTGTGTGTGTGTGTGTGTGCGTGCGTGTGCATGTGCGCACGTGTGTGTGTATGCATGTGTGTGTGTTTGTGGGACAGGAGAGTGAAAGAGAGTGAGAGAGGGAGAGAGAGAAAGAAAGAGAGAGGGAGAGATACTGAAGCCAGTGACTGTTAGCCTGTGACCTGTGAGTCAATCTTCCCCTTGAATCGCCTAAGATCCAAACTGAATAATTCGAGCAGCATTGTAGTTCCCTCCTACATCCATTCTTCTCTTTCTCTCGAGTCGCAGGTCAGGATAACGCTGCTAAAGGGCGAGGCATGTAGAAGATTTGAGATAACCTAACGGCAACATAAAACCATGACAATGAGAGAAACTCGTTTAGATGTTAGCTGAAATAGTCATGACACAGAATATGCAAGTCCGAATAGAACAGAATAAGCTAACTAGGTGTTAGGTAGAAGAATGTCTTTGAAAATCGGTACATGCTCAGAGTCTAAATAATAGAAAAGTAAAAACTAAAAAATGCCTAAAGCGCATATTTTGTATAATTCAGTTTGGTTTTGAAGTAAATTTTTCAGCATCTCTGTGATTGGAAAACCAGGCAGCCCTGTTGTGTAGATTGTATTGTATTGTATATTTTATTGGGTGATCCCCATGCTGTTGATAAAAGTGGAGGGGAGAGAGAGATATTGATTGGTCAGCATCGCCTCCTGCTGATTAAATTGAGCCCTATTGGATGTGCAGTCACTGGTCAGATCAGCACCACAACAGCAATTACTCTACACCGCTTTCAACTGCATCTCCGCCTCTCCGCAGCAGGCTTAATATTTCCTCTGTGCATTAGGATTCCTGGGCATAATATCCTATGAAAACAGTATTGACTTTCATTGTACTGCATCATATTTTGTAGCATTACGGTGCAGTGCAGTGTGTTTTGTTGCATTGTCGCATCGCATTGCAATGCATTTAATTGTATTGTGTTGAATTGTCACATGTGCTCTGTTGCATTGCCACATTTTATTGTATTGCTCTGAGTCGCATTATGTTGTTTTGCATTGTCACATAGCATTATTTTGCATCAAGTTGTGTTGAGCCAAATTATGTTGTATTTCATTCTGCTCTGATTTATTTTGTTATCTTGTGTTGCGCTGTATGGTCGCATGGGGGATCCCAGCTTCCGGAAAAATAAAATGAATATGGTGGCACAACATGTGTTTTCTTCTTCTTTGAAGATATCGGAGATCTCCTGTAATCTGGCAGTTCACATCACATTTCTGTGTGCTGAGTCGAGCATCAGCAGAACACAGAGGTGTCAATCACAAGTCTGCTGGCCTCTGAAACACATCGGAGAACTTCGACTCTTATCTAGTGATACATTTACCTTATACTGGTAAACATAAATGTGATGCAGTTATGCAGCATGTAAATACCATCTTCCATCTTCAGTTTCATTAGTGCGGCGTTTGTAAGTACTGAACACTAAAATATTTGCATTTAAACTATGCTGGTCGTACTGCAGGTACTGATCCTGACAATTAGAGCTGACAGTTTTACGCAAACGCTCTTATAGTTACTAAAATGAAGTAGGGCCTGATCCCTGCTAGAGTAATGTGCATTTAAGAGTTTGGCTCACAGGGCCAAGGAACAGCTGCATTAATTTCACTGACCAATCAGTGATAAGTCACCCTGTGCTACTGACCACTCAGTGATAGGTTGCCCTGTGTTACTGACCACTCAGTAATAGGTCCCCCTGAGCTACTGACCGCTCAGTGATAGGTCGCCCGGTGTTACTGACCACTCAGTGATAGGTCACCCTTTGTTACTGACCACTCAGTGATAGGTCACCCTGTGTAACTGATCGCTGAGTGATAGGTCACACTGAGTTACTGACGCTCAGTGATAGGTCACCCTGAGTTACAGACACTCAGTGATAGGTCACTCTGTGTTACTGACGCTCAGTGATAGGTCACCCTGTGTTACTGACGCTCAGTGATAGGTCACCCTGAGTTACTGACGCTCAGTGATAGGTCACCCTGTGTTACTGACCGCTCAGTGATAGGTCACGCTGAGTTACTGACACGCAGTGATAGGTCACCCTGTGTTACTGACGCTCAGTGATAGGTCACTCTGTGTTACTGACGCTCAGTGATAGGTCAACCTGTGTTACTGACGCTCAGTGATAGGTCACCCTGAGTTACTGACACGCAGTGATAGGTCATCCTGTGTTACTGTCGCTCAGTGATAGGTCACCCTGTGTTACTGACTCTCAGTGATAGGTCACCCTGAGTTACTGACCGCTCAGTGATAGGTCACCCTGTGTTACTGACTCTCAGTGATAGGTCACCTTGTGTCAGAGAATGACTGAAAATCCGCACAGTCAGACACGAGAGCTGATATTTTAACAGTTAACGCTCCTTTATAGCCAAACACCATCAACGTGCAGTCCAGATGGGTGAACTGCAGTGACCGTCCATAAGGCTTCATAAATGAGATTTAAGATGTACTGGTTCTGCTTATGAAAGGTATGAAGGCTATAGTATATATTTTCATATAATATTATATTATATTGTATTTTCAAATGACAAAGAATTGAATTTCCATCTGATAGAATAATAATGAAGCACCACTTCGCATTATTTATGTGGATTCAATCTCCATCTGAGGACGTTGAAAATGTATGATGTATAATTTATCTGGTATATTTCAGCTTGATTTTTGCTGAAGATGTGCACAGATTTTATGTTACCAGACAGTTCGACTTGGAAAACAAATTTCTGCAGAGACAGTCAGCACCCTGTCTTAGAATGTAGGATTACTGAGTTAGCTGGGCGCTGTTTGACAAAGCAGGATTACTGAGTTAGCTGGGCGCTATTTTACAAAGCAGGATTACTGAGTTAGCTGGGCGCTGTTTCACAAAGCAGGAATACTGAGTTAGCTGGGCTCTGTTTCACAAAGCAGGATTACTGAGTTAGCTGGGCGCTATTTTACAAAGCAGGATTACTGAGTTAGCTGGGCGCTGTTTCACAAAGCAGGAATGCTGAGTTAGCTGGGCTCTGTTTCACAAAGCAGGATTACTGAGTTAGCTGGGCGCTGTTTCACAAAGCAGGATTACTGAGTTAGCTGGGCGCTATTTTACAAAGCAGGATTACTGAGTTAGCTGGGCGCTGTTTCACAAAGAAGGATTATTGAGTTAGCTGGGCTCTGTTTCACAGAGCAGAATTACTGAGTTAGCTGAGCCCTGTTTTACAGAGCAGGATTAATGAGTTAGCTGAGCTCTGTTTCACAAAATAGGATTACTGTGTTAGCTGGGCCCTGTTTCACAAAGCAGGATTACTGAATTAGCTGGGCCCTGTTTCACAAAGCAGGATTACTGAGTTAGCTGGGCCCTGTTTCACAAAGCAGGATTATTGTGTTAGCTGGGCCCTGTTTCACAAAGCTGAATTACTGATTTAGCTGGGCTATGTTGCAAAAAGCAGGATTACTGAGTTAGCTGGGCACTGTTTCACAAAGCAGGATTAATGAGTTAGCTGGGCCCTGTTTCACAAAGCAGGATTATTGTGTTAGCTGGGCCCTGTTTCACAAAGCTGAATTACTGATTTAGCTGGGCTATGTTGCAAAAAGCAGGATTACTGAGTTAGCTGGGCACTGTTTCACAAAGCAGGATTACTGAGTTAGCTGGGCCCTGTTTCACAAAGCAGGATAACTGATTTAGCTGGGCCCTGTTTTTCAGAGCAGGAATACTGAGTTAGCTGGGCTCTGTTTCACAAAGCAGGATTACTGTGTTAGCTGGGCCCTGTTTCACAAAGCAGGATTGCTGAGTTAACTGAGCTCTGTTTCACAAAACAGGATTACTGTGTTAGCTGGGCCCTGTTTCACAAAGCAGGATTGCTGAGTTAGCTGGGGCCTGTTTCACAAAACAGGATTACTGATTTGCCTGGGCACTGTTTCACAAAGCAGGATTACTGAGTTAGCTGGGCTCTGTTTCACAAAGCAGGGTTGCTGAGTTAGCTGAGCCCTGTTTCACAAAATAGGATTACTGTGTTAGCTGGGCCCTGTTTCACAAAGCAGGATTACTGAATTAGCTGGGCCCTGTTTCACAAAGCAGGATTAATGAGTTAGCTGGGCCCTGTTTCACAAAGCAGGATTATTGTGTTAGCTGGGCCCTGTTCCACAAAGCTGAATTACTGATTTAGCTGGGCTATGTTGCAAAAAGCAGGATTACTGAGTTAGCTGGGCCCTGTTTCACAAAGCAGGATTACTGAGTTAGCTGGGCCCTGTTTCACAAAGCAGGATTACTGATTTTGCTGGGCCCTGTTTTTCAGAGCAGGAATACTGAGTTAGCTGGGCTCTGTTTCACAAAGCAGGATTACTGTGTTAGCTGGGCCCTGTTTCACAAAGCAGGATTGCTGAGTTAACTGGGCCCTGTTTCACAAAACAGGATTACTGAGTTAGCTGGGCTCTGTTTCACAAAGCAGGATTACTGTGTTAGCTGGGCCCTGTTTCACAAAGCAGGATTGCTGAGTTAGCTGGGGCCTGTTTCACAAAACAGGATTACTGATTTGCCTGGGCACTGTTTCACAAAGCAGGATTACTGAGTTATCTGGGCTCTGTTTCACAAAGCAGGATTACTGAGTTAGCAGGGCCCTGTTTCACAGAGCAGGGTTGCTGAGTTAGCTGGGCGCTGTTTCACAAATCAGGATTACTGAGTTAACTGGGCCCTGTTTCACAAAGCAGGATTTCTGAGTTAGCCTTGCCCTGTTTCACAAAGCAGGATTGCTGAGTTAGCTGGGGCCTGTTTCACAAAACAGGATTACTGATTTGCCTGGGCACTGTTTCACAAAGCAGGATTACTGAGTTATCTGGGCTCTGTTTCACAAAGCAGGATTACTGAGTTAGCAGGGCCCTGTTTCACAGAGCAGGGTTGCTGAGTTAGCTGGGCGCTGTTTCACAAATCAGGATTACTGAGTTAACTGGGCCCTGTTTCACAAAGCAGGATTTCTGAGTTAGCCTTGCCCTGTTTCACAAAGCAGGATTACTGAGTTAGTTGGGCCCTGTTTTGCTGAGCAGGGTTATTGAGTTAGCTGAGCCATGTTTCACAAATCAGGATTACTGAGTCAGCTGGGCGCTGTTTCACCAGATTTAGCTGGGCCCTGTTTCACAAAGCAGGATTACTGAGTCAGCTGAGCCATGTTTCACAAAGCAGGATTACTGAGTTTGCTGGGCGCTATTTTACAAAGCGGATTACTGAGTTAGCTGGGCTCTGCTCCACAAAGCAGGATTACTGAGTTAGGCGGCCGCTGTTTCACAAAGCAGGATTATTGAGTTAGCTGGGCTCTGTTTCACAAAGCAGGATTACTGAGTTAGCCTTGCCCTGTTTCACAAAGCAGGATTAATGAGTTAGTTGGGCCCTGTTTTGCTGAGCAGGATTACTGAGTCAGCTGGGCCGTGTTACACAAAGCAGGATTACTGAGTTAGTTCAGCCCTGTTTCACATTGCAGGATTTCTGAGTTAACTGAGCCCTGTTTCACTTAGCAGGATTATTGAGATCACTGCTGAGATTTGTTCGCAGGGGAAAACTTGGACCCCCTCCAGATTTAGACTTTTCCAGGTTTCATCTTAGTTCAGTTACCCAGCTATCTCAGTAATCCTGCTGCTCCTGGAAAATGAGAAGGTTGTGAGTGAGCGTTTGTGTAGACAGTTGAAGATAAGGCCAGTTTTTTGTTGAAATTAGTCTTGGAAGCCAGATTCCAGCAACCTCCTCTGGTTGTGTGCTTTTCTTCATAACCATGCGATCGGCACTGAGTTTAACTCAGAGGGACGGTACCTTCAAACAACACTGTGCACATGCTTCACTGTGTGTGTTTGCGTGTATATGCACGTGCATGTATGGCTATATGCCTGTGTGTGTGTGTGTGTGTTTGTGTGTGTGCACGCATACATTCATGCATGTGTGTGACTATGTATGTGTGTCTGTGTGTTCATCCATTCTCATATGCTTGAATGAGTGTATCTTGTGCATGAACTGGGCGTGTCTAATTCCATTCAAGTAATTTCGCGACAGGAGGCAATAGTGCAACTGTGGCACCATTGTCAAAAGGGCAGGACAGAGACCATTTAGTCATTTGTTTTTTTTGTGTTTTTTCTGCTGGGTAGAGCAGTTTCTGGGGTGCTGAGAAGCAGAGGTTTTGAGATGCTGGGCAGCGGAGGTTTTGAGGTGCTGGGCAGTGGAGGTTTTGAGGTGCTGGGCAGCGGAGGTTTTGAGGTGCTGGGCATCGGAGGTTTTGAGGTGCTGGGCATTGGAGGTTTTGAGGTGCTGGGCAGCGGAGGTTTTGAGGTGCTGGGCAGCGGAGGTTTTGAGGTGCTGAGCAGTGGAGGTTTTGAGGTGCTGGGCAGTGAAGGTTTTGAGGTGCTGAGCAGCAGAGGTTTTGAGGTGCTGGGCAGTGGAGGTTTTGAGGTGCTGGGCAGCGGAGGTTTTGAGGTGCTGGGCAGTGGAGGTTTTGAGGTGCTGGGCAGCGGAGGTTTTGAGGTGCTGGGCAGTGGAGGTTTTGAGGTGCTGGGCAGCGGAGGTTTTGAGGTGCTGGGCATCGGAGGTTTTGAGGTGCTGGGCATTGGAGGTTTTGAGGTGCTGGGCAGCGGAGGTTTTGAGGTGCTGAGCAGTGGAGGTTTTGAGGTGCTGAGCAGTGGAGGTTTTGAGGTGCTGAGCAGTGGAGGTTTTGAGGTGCTGGGCAGTGGAGGTTTTGAGGTGCTGAGCAGCGGAGGTTTTGAGGTGCTGGGCAGTGGAGGTTTTGAGGTGCTGAGCAGCAGAGGTTTTGAGGTGCTGAGCAGCGGAGGTTTTGAGGTACTGGGCAGCGGAGGTTTTGATGTGCTGGGCAGCGGAGGTTTTGAGGTGCTGGGCAGTGGAGGTTTTGAGGTGCTGGGCAGTAGAGGTTTTGAGGTGCTGGGCAGTGGAGGTTTTGAGGTGCTGAGCAGCGGAGGTTTTGAGGTGCTGGGCAGTGGAGGTTTTGAGGTGCTGAGCAGCAGAGGTTTTGAGGTGCTGAGCAGCGGAGGTTTTGAGGTACTAGGCAGCGGAGGTTTTGATGTGCTGGGCAGCGGAGGTTTTGAGGTGCTGGGCAGTGGAGGTTTTGAGGTGCTGGGCAGTAGAGGTTTTGAGGTGCTGGGCAGTGGAGGTTTTGAGGTGCTGAGCAGTGGAGGTTTTGAGGTGCTGGGCAGTGGAGGTCTTTAGGTGCTGGGCAGCAGAGGTTTTGAGGTGCTGGGCAGTGGAGGTTTTGACGTGCTGAGCAATGGGGGTTTTGAGGTGCTGGGCAGCGGAGGTTTTGAGGTGCTGGGCAGCGGAGGTTTTGAGGTGCTGGGCAGCGGAGGTTTTGAGGTGCTGAGCAGTGGAGGTTTTGAGGTGCTGGGCAGCGGAGGTTTTGAGGTGCTGAGCAGTGGAGGTTTTGAGGTGCTGAGCAGTGGAGGTCTTGAGGTGCTGGGCAGTGGAGGTTTTGAGGTGCTGGGCAGTGGAGGTCTTGCGCTGCTGGGAAGTGGAGGTTTTGAGGTGCTGGGCAGCGGAGGTTTTGAGGTGCTGAGCAGCGGAGGTTTTGAGGTGCTGAGCAGTGAAGGTTTTGAGGTGCTGGGCAGTGGAGGTTTTGACGTGCTGAGCAATGGGGGTTTTGAGGTGCTGGGCAGCGGAGGTTTTGAGGTGCTGGGCAGCAGAGGTTTTGAGGTGCTGGGCAGCGGACGTTTTGAGGTGCTGGGCAGTGGAGGTTTTGAGGTGCTGAGCAGTGGAGGTTTTGAGGTGCTGGGCAGTGGAGGTTTTGAGGTGCTGGGCAGTGGAGGTTTTGAGGTGCTGGGCAGCATTGGTTTTGAGGTGCTGGGCAGTGGAGGTTTTGATGTGCTGGGCAGTGGAGGTTTTGAGGTGCTGGGCAGTGGAGGTCTTGCGCTGCTGGGAAGTGGAGGTTTTGAGGTGCTGGGCAGCGGAGGTTTTGAGGTGCTGAGCAGCGGAGGTTTTGAGGTGCTGAGCAGTGACGGTTTTGAGGTGCTGAGCAATGGAGGTTTTGAGGTCCTGGGCAGTGGAGGTTCTGGGGCAGGATCTCCAGTTCTATGTTTATTCTCAGCAGTGGCAGCTGTTTCCTCCACCTGAAGAAGGCAGATCCCTGTTGTAGAAAATGTCGCCGTTAGCATTTCCCTAAAAGTGCAGCATTCTTTCATGTCGTACCCTTTCGCACTCCTGAGCGGTGAGTCCATGCAGAGCTCATTAATGTTGTCGTTTGCTTTGATCCCCTACCCGCCTCACACCATCTTCTCTGCCTGCTTACACAGCGCGAGTCGATTATGAAACCTCCTTTTTCTATTTAACCCCTCTGCGCAGAAGCCAAATCTGGCTATTTATGTGTTACCTTATTTAAGGCTTTATAATTCAAGTTTGCAGCTTCACAGACAGGAAAGGGATGGCTCAACTGCATCAAGACACTTGAAGTATTTAGACTCCCTTCGTATTTCAGGTTATTTCCAAGATTTTGGTGAAGAAAAAGGGCTGTAAACATTTAAAAAAATCTTCATGAAAATTCAGCATTGAAGTTGTAAAAAAAAAAAATACTGAGATTTGAAAAATAGTTGGGGGTTAAAACTATACATTTCTGGCATCATAAACTCCTTGACCGCAAGTATAATTCATTTGAGGATTACATTCTAAATTACCTACTCTCTTGTAGCCAAATAAGACAGCACTCCAGGTGGTGCCCCGTACTCCAAGATCCCTCAAAATGGCGCAGTGTCAAATCATAAAATAATCATAAATCATATTATTTAACACAAATCAACATTTGATGCATGAAATTCAATATGAATTCATGATTTTCTGGTTGAATTTAGGTCGACTGTATCAATATAGGTGCAGTTGGACATCAGTGGTCACCAGTAACCTCTCCAAACACATAACATGCCTTTTCTCCATGATAAAGTTTATAATTTTGTCCAACAAGCCAGCACACATACTCATTCAAGGAACTGCTTATTTAATGGTCATAACATTCATCCTGCAATGAATAGCAAGAAGTTCCCACTTCTGAGCTCACAACCTCATATAAACACTTTCCACACCTTATAAGTAACAAGTGAGGAGTCCACATGCAAAGCCTTCTAATTCAAGTTGGTCCATTTTTTAGAAAAATTTGATTTTTTGGTAGGCATAGAAATGGAAAAATCTTCCATAGATAATAATAATAATAATAATAATAATACATTTGATTTATATAGCGCTTTCTTTGACACTCAAAGAGGCTTTACAAAATAAAGGACCAAACAATGACATCAAAAACAAAAACAGAGACAACAAGAACACGAATGAAGACAACAGAATATAGAATTAAAGAAAAGCCAGTTTGAACAGGTGGGTTTTGAGGAGGGATTTGAAGTTTTGTAGTGAGTCTGAGTTCCTGATGGGTTGTGGGAGTGAGTTCCAGAGGGTGGGGGCAGCGGCGGCAAAGGCTCGGTCTCCCAAGGTCCATAGATACCATATTTCACTATACTGAAACTATTAGCCGTGCAGACATAATCCACGAGGCAATTCATTATTATTATTTTTTTCTTTTGATAAATGACTTTGATTTTGCAACACAAAGTTTTGACTTAGCAGGTTTTGACAGTGTTTAAACCAGTGCTGTTGCTCTACAGGTGAAGGTATTTGACCCACTCTACATGCAAATCAATGCTACAGACAGCACAGTGGTTGAGTAGTTGCTATGACAATGACAACATAAACATGAGTCCATGGGTGCAAATCCCCCTTCTATGGTATCACTATCATCACACTTTTCTGAACTGCCCAAACCAGTTAGAGTTAGAGAAAGCAAAAGCTGAACAGGCTATGAAAGCTCAACTGTGATTGGTTCCTTCTAGCGAACAAAAACGGAATCACGTTTCCACATTGGCTGATGACTTAGCAGAATTTGACAGAGTTTCGCTTTTTTCGTTACAATTTAGAACATGATTTAGTAGGTTTTGAAAGTGGAGCTATCAGTTGGACATGCACAGGGGAGGCTAAGGGAGATAACTCATTTATTTTCAAAACTTGACTTAGCAGGTTTTGCAAGTCGACTCCTCAAGTATAGCTACTAACTCAGTCATATCTGAAATATACCTTATTATAACAAAGCAGACATTCCACTATTATGAAAAAATCAGGCAATTTTCTACCCTAGATTGAACAGAATGATGCAATGAACGTACCAGGGGCTCTACCGAAGTCCTTGAGCTGTTGGCATAATAAACAAGCCAAAAAATCGGCATTATATTTAGTTGAATGAGATATAAATTCCAAAACAAAAAAGCTACATTGAGCAAAATGCAAACGCAGTAGCAGTTTTTTTTTTTCATTGAATCCCTCCTCCAGAGACAGATGTATCCAGTAGAAGGAACCCTCCAGTCCTGTTTCATTCGAAATAATTGCTATTGACCATGTCCATACCTCATTTAAATCCCGAAAATGTAACTAAACACTTCAGGCCAGTTTTGGAAGTCTTTTTTTTTTTTTTTTTTTTAAATCGCATCATTTTCAGCTGCGCAACTGTGCCCAATGTTAAGAGAATAAAACCTTGCTCTTAAGCAAAGGCTATATACTCTTTTGATTGTCCAATCAGTATCTTTC
This sequence comes from Gymnothorax javanicus, assembly GCA_029692085.1. Classification (NCBI taxonomy): domain Eukaryota; kingdom Metazoa; phylum Chordata; class Actinopteri; order Anguilliformes; family Muraenidae; genus Gymnothorax; species Gymnothorax javanicus. The sequence goes on from CM056193.1 coordinate 5,031,320, forward strand.
AGTTACTGTAGAAAGTTTACACACTCTGGCATTGGATAAGAAACAAGTCAATCAAGGCATCATTACTGGGGAAGCTTCAAGTGGGCGTGAACTATAAGTGTGCGTTACGCAGATGAGCCTAAGTAAATAATTGCGCAATTGGTTATCAACATGAGTACTTAGGAGGAGTACTAAAGGAGCGCTGAATTTGTCGATGGAGGAATCTACGCGTAAATACTCGGTGGGGAACTACGCGTTTTTGATGTGTGATGACTATAATTGATAGTAGAATGACATAATATCAATACCGTGTTGAATTTTTGCTTTAGAAAACTTATTTTTCGTAACTACTAATTGGGATACCATTGGCTCACTGTAGCTAAAGTGGTTGCTACAGAGGACAACGATTTTTTTTCTGTAGCAAGAGATCATTTTTTTGAACTACTGGATAGATACTATGGGCAAGTATATTGAACAGTTTGCACATCAGTCTTAGCTGAGGAGTTTAATTCATGCAACTCCTGAAAAAAAGGGATTGGAGTGAACTCGTCCATATTCTAAACCGTGTTTGAACTGTGAATATTCAGTCACTGATCCGGGAGTGCCATCTAGTGATAGAATATTGTAACTGCATGCGTAAATTTGCAGCTCCATGTCCGCTGACGGGACACATCTGAACAAAGGGGTTAATCAGAGCGCACATTTAGAATGAGCATCGTTCCATTTTCTTCGACAGTGTGATGGAGCGGCACCGTCACTAACGGCAGGGACACACATCTCTCGGCTCTCTTCCCGCGTCTGGCCGTGGCTGCTGACAATACGAAAACACACAAACCACACAGACACCTGAGAGGTTTAATTTCGAGTGGAGAGCCCAAGGTTTCCACAGATCCCAAATATGTACAGCTGAATTACAGGGAAAGATGAACAAAATGAGTTATAAGATATAGATATATTCTCTAAGATGCAACTCTACGGCTATAAAAACATGGTGTCCTCAATATCGAGGGCTGACTGCAATAAACAGTTATGTCCAGATGTTTTACATTGGACATAACTGTTTATTGCAGTCAGCCCTCGAAATATAGTATAGTATATAGTAATGGTGTCACGTAACTCCAGTGGAGCGCTGCAACCAGCAGATACAGAACATGTATGTGACACATTCCTATAATGGGGGGGCCTGAGGAGAAATGGCAATATTTCCCAGCTCTGCCATAGTTCTTCCACTGTTGTATTTGTTTGTCTTTTCTATCATCTGTTCCATTCTGCTTCAGTTCATGGGTTAATTGCACATTTGCTCTTGTTCTCTTTCCCAATTTTTGCTCCACTTTCCTCCTGTTTCTGCTTTTCTGTTCAGTTTCTTTCTTTCTCTCATGGTCTGTCCTGTTTCATTCGCCGTTTTCCATCGCCACGTGTCCGTGTTTACCTCTACCTTCTGCATGTCTTGTCTTCCATCTCCTCAGTTCTTTTACTGACTGTTTCCTCCCCTGGTTTCCTGCTCCTCAGTCCTCACAGTATGCAGGCTCATCTCCTCTCCTCCTCTCCTGATGCTCCTTTAGGTCACTGGTGTTTGTGTCGCCCTCCCCCCTTATCTCTGAGTTCTGTGCCAGTTTGTTTGTGCTTTTTTCAGTTCCTTGTTGTCATAAGCCTCTCTCTCTCTCTCTCTCTCTCCCCCTCTCTCTGCTTTATCCAAGTGTTTCTCCACTTCTTATTTTGACCTCCGTATTTTGAATTTTTTTGAAATCGCCCCTCTAGTTTTTGTGTCTCTTGCCCACATTCTTCCCATTGGCCAGTTTTCTTTTTTAACTACCTTTTTGGATTCCACTGCTGTGCTATATTTTACCAAACAGACTTCACCATTTCCTTTAATAAACTTCGGTTTATTTTGTTTTGCGTATCTGCTTTTCGGTCCTTTTCAACACTTCGGACAAAAATTTTGAGCGAAAATCAGAGTTTAATGGGTTAATTTCTAATTACGTCCTGAAAGACTCCCATAAAGCAGACCTGTATTTTAAGAAAGGTCACAAAATACCAGCAGATTGCTGATTGAGGAGCCCACACACACCCCTGGCATTTTGGAGAGAACGCCGCTGTACTTTTAGTAATGGACTGGACACGACAGAGTCTGAGATGAGACACCAGAAAAAGAGAGAAAAGAAAGAAAAGTCTCTTCACTGGATCTGGCTCAGATTGCAGGTTTGAAACACAAAGATAAAAATACATTTCCTGCTGCTTTATTCACATAATGTCTTGATCACTGTAATTGCACTTTTATTTTAATTTTTTTCCTGATCTATATTGCATCTTGTTTCAGGGTCATGGCACTGTAATCTGTGTAGGTCTTATCATACACCTCGCCATACTTTGCAGCAATTCAAAATCACTGTCACACCAGAATTGCAATTACGGTAAAAGTTAGAGCAGGGGGAGGGAGTTTGGTATTAAGGTCAGAGCTGATGATTAAGAATTGGGGTCCCTCAGTGCCTCAGTGATGTCGTGAAAGGGGGGTTGGGCCGGTCGTCTCAGCTTCTACACTGACTCCGTGTCTGAGAGCCTTCTAGCCGGTGTACAAATGAGATTTGAAAGGAAGGACACTTGTGGAGGCACGCCATCACCCTGAGGTTGTGTGTGATCAGAGTGGTGTTGTGTAGAAACAAACTCCTCCTAAACCCTGAGAGAGAGAGAGAGAGAGAGAGAGAGAGAGAGAGAAAGAGAGAGAGAGCAGAGTGTTACTGGAGAAATGTGACCTGACCTCGGCCTGCCTGCCAGCGTAACTCCATCACAATAATGTCAGCGTTTCACACTCAGTGACAGAGGAAAGCCTGGCTGTGTATGGAAGGAGCAGCGTAACCTTGGCGACTGGCTCTGTGAAGGCAAATGCAAATGAAACGAGAGCGAGATCTCACAGACACTGAGGAATATTAGCTCAACTGAGAAGAGCAGCACTTAGAGAGAAATGAAAAATATCTATAAGAAGTGTGTGTGTGTGTGTGTGTGTATGAGAGAGAGGCAGGTAAACAGACAGAAAGAGAGCAATCAATAGATTCTTCACTTTGCATTTAAATTGGCTTATTGACATAGCCGAAGTACTTCAGAAGAATTCAGAAGATAATGCCCCGGTTTCCTCCTCTGTTCCCATACAGACAGGAACATGAGCAGAGCAGAGTCAAGCCCTTCCTGTTCCCATACAGACAGGAACACGAGCAGAGCAGAGTCAAGCCCTTCCTGTTCCCATACAGACAGGAACACGAGCAGAGCAGAGTCAAGCCCGTTCTGCAGATTAAGAACGTCTGTGTGTCTCTTTATGGAAAGAGTGTTTTATACGTTCAGCTGTAAAATAATGACATTGTGAAGGCCTTCCAAAAATACATTCTGCTTTACGCAAATAACGAGGTGTAGGTGAACACACACACACACACACACACACACACATCCTCTATTCTATCCTTGGGAGGACATTACATTGACTTCCATTAATTCTTTGTGCATTTCTACAGCCTTTCCCTAATCTTAACAATAAGCAATGTATGCCTAACCCAAACCCTTACCCTAACCTTAACCCACCCCTAATCTAACCTTAACCCATGCTCTTACCCTAACCTTAACCTATCCCTAATTCTAACCTTACCCCTAACCCTTACCCTAGCCTTAACCTATCCCTAATTCTAACCTTACCCCTAACCCTTACCCTAACCTTAACCCATCCCTAATTCTAACCTTACCCCTAACCCTTACCCTAACCTTAACCTATCCCTAATTCTAACCTTAAACCAAACCCTTACCCTAGCCTTAAAATATCCCTAATTCTAACCTTAACCCAAACCCTTACCCTAACGTTAACCTATCCCAAATTCAAAGCTTAAGCCGAACCTTAACTAAGAAATTATTATTTGCCTTTGTAGTTGCGAGGACATTTGAAAATGTCTTCACTTCCCAATTATGTCCTCACTCTGTAGGAAAAAAATGTTGTCTATTCCTCACTGTGCAGCAAGTACAAACACACACACACACTCACACACACACGTATGTTAAATTAAAAAAATAAAAGAAAAATTGTGGTTTTTTAAGTATGTGTCTCTTTATTATTAAAGCCACCACAAACTTCTTTTCATGATTAAAATTTCATTCTCTCCGAAACAATCTGAGATAAATGAACTGTAATGCGAGCATTGATCCCGGCAGTGCAGAGACTCCTGCATTTTTCTTTTTTATATGTCAGTTTGAATTGGGTGGCGTTAAACCAGAAACGTGTGGCCATGTTACTTTCACCAACCAGAGAGAGGAATTACACTTCCGATCCCACTATCACCAACCAGAGCGAGGAATTACACTTCTGATCCTACTGTCCCGCCCACAGCGCTACTGTCTGAGCTCAGGTTAGCTGTGAAAGTCATGAGTGAGAGTGTGTTAATCATAAAATATCTCAAATCATTCACCATCACCTCAGATTTCTGATTCACAACCTCACTTACAAATGTACGTTCCTCACATTTTTATCATCTGATTTTATTTGGACATTAATTTTACAAACTATATTAATTATTACATTATCATTGAATCGTCTTAGTGTTTTAAATAAATGCAAGTCTAATAACACCATCCTTCTTTCAATGCGTGAAACAGGGCCCAGCTCAATCAGTAATCCTGATTTGTGAAACAGGGTCCAGCTAACTCAGTAATCCTGCTTTGTGAAACAGGGCCCATCTAACTCAGTAATCCTGCTTTGTGAAACAGGGCCCAGCTAGCTCAGTAATCTTGATTTGTGAAACAGGGCGCAGCTAACTCAGTATTCTTGATTTGTGAAACAGGGCCCAGCTAACTCAGTAATCCTGCTTTGTGAAACAGGGCCCAGCTAACTCAGTAATGCTGATTTGTGAAACAGGGTCCAGCTAACTCAATAATCCTGCTTTGTGAAACAGGGCACAGCTAAATCAGTAATCCTGATTTGTGAAACAGGGTTCAGCTAACTCAGTAATCCTGCTTTGTTAAACAGCACCCAGCTAACTCAGTAATCCTGATTTGTGAAACAGGGTCCAGCTAACTCAGTAATCCTGATTTGTGAAACAGGGCCCAGCTAACTTAGTTATCCTGCTTTGTGAAACAGGGCCCAGCTAAATCAGTAATCCTGATTTGTGAAACAGGGCCCAACTGACTCAATAATCCTGCTTTGTGAAACAGAACCCAGCTAACTCAGTAAACCAGCTTTGTGATACAGGGCCCAACTAACACAATAATCCTGCTTTGTGAAAACGGGCCCAGCTAACTCAATAACGCTGCTCAGCAAAACAGGGCCCAACTAAGTCGGTAATCCTGCTTTTTGAAACAGGGCCCAGCTAACTCAGGAATCCTGATTTGTGAAACCGGGCCCAGCTAACTCAATAACCCTGCTCAGCAAAACAGGGCCCAACTAACTCAGAAATCCTGGTTTTTGAAACAGGGCCCAGCTAACGCAGTAATCCTGATTTGTGAAACAGGGCCCAGCTAAATCAGTAATCCTGATTTGTGAAACAGGGCCCAACTGACTCAATAATCCTGCTTTGTGAAACAGAACCCAGCGAACTCAGTAAACCTGCTTTGTGATACAGGGCCCAATTAACACAATAATCCTGCTTGGTGAAACCGGGCCCAGGTAACTCAATAACGCTGCTCAGCAAAACAGGGCCCAACTAACTCGGTAATCCTGCTTTTTGAAACAGGGCCCAGCTAACTCAGTAATCCCGATTTGTGAAACAGGGTCCAGCTAACTCAGTAACCCTGCTCAGCAAAACAGGGCACAGCTAACTCAGTAATCCTGATTTGTGAAACAGGGTCCAGCTAACTCAGTAATCCTGATTTGTGAAACAGGGTCCAGCGAACTCAGTAATCCTGCTTTGTGAAACAGGGAAAAGCTAACTCAGTAATCCTGATTTGTGAAACAGGGCCCAGCTAACTCAGTAATCTTGATTTATCAAACAGGGTCCAGCTAAGTCAGTAATCCTGCTTTGTGAAAAAGGGCCCAGCTAACTCAGTAATCCTGATTTGTGAAACAGGGCCCAGCTAACTCAATAATCCTGCTTTGTGAAACAGGGCCCAGATAACTCAGTAATCTTGATGAGTGAAACAGGGCCCAGCTAACACAGTATTCTTGATTTGTGAAAGAGGTCCCAGCTAACTCAGTAATCATGCTTTGTGAAACAGGGCCCAGCTAAATCAGTAATCCTGATTTGTGAAACAGGCTTCAGCTAACTCAGTAATCCTGCTTTGTGAAACAGGGCCCAGCTAACTTAGATATCCTGCTTTGTTAAACAGGGCCCAGCTAACTCAGTAATCCTGCGTTGTGAAACAGGGCCCAGCTAACTTAGTTATCCTGCTTTGTTAAACAGGGCCCAGCTAAATCAGTAAACCTGCTTTGTGAAACCGGGCCCAGCTAACACAATAACGCTGCTCAGCAAAACAGGGCCCAACTAACTCAGTAATCCTGCTTTTTGAAACAGGGCCCAGCAAACTCAATAATCCTGATTTGTGAAACTGGGCCCAGCTAACTCAATAACCCTGCTCAGCAAAATAGGGCCCAACTAAATCAGTAATCCTGCTTTGTGAAACAGGGCCCAGCTAACGCAGTAATCCTGATTTGTGAAACAGGGCCCAGCTAAATCAGTAATCCTGATTTGTGAAACAGGGCCCAGCTGACTCAATAATCCTGCTTTGTGAAACAGAACCCAGCTAACTCAGTAAACCTACTTTGTGATACAGGGCCCAACTAACACAATAATCCTGCTTTGTGAAACAGGGCCCAGCTAAATCAGTAATCCTGATTTGTGAAACAGGCTCCAGCTAACTCAGTAATCCTGCTTTGTTAAACAGGGCCCAGCTACCTCAGTAATCCTGATTTGTGAAACAGGGTCCAGCTAACTCAGTAATCCTGCTTTGTGAAACAGGGCCCAGCTAACTTAGTTATCCTCCTTTGTTAAACAGGGCCCAGCTAAATCAGTAAACCTGCTTTGTGATACAGGGCCCAGCAAACTCAGTAATCCTGATTTGTGAAACCGGGCCCAGCTAACTCAATAACCCTGCTCAGCAAAATAGGGCCCAACTAAATCAGTAATCCTGCTTTGTGAAACAGGGCCCAGCTAACGCAGTAATCCTGATTTGTGAAACAGGGCCCAGCTAAATCAGTAATCCTGATTTGTGAAACCGGGCCCAGTTAACTCAATAACCCTGCTCAGCAAAACAGGGCCCAACTAAATCAGTAATCCTGCTTTTTGAAACAGGGCCCAGCTAATGCAGTAATCCTGATTTGTGAAACAGGGCCCAGCTAAATCAGTAATCCGGATTTGTGAAACAGGGCCCAACTGACTCAATAATCCTGCTTTGTGAAACAGAACCCAGCTAACTCAGTAAACCTGCTTTGTGATACAGGGCCCGACTAAAACAATAATCCTGCTTTGTGAAACCGGGCCCGGCTAACTCAATAACGCTGCTCAGCAAAACAGGGCCCAACTAACTCGGTAATCCTGCTTTTTGAAACAGGGCCCAGCTAACTCAGTAATCCCGATTTGTGAAACAGGGTCCAGCTAACTCAGTAATCCTGCTTTGTGAAACAGGGCCCAGCTAACTCAGTAATCCTGATTTGTGAAACAGGGCCCAGTTAACTCAGTAATCCTGATTTGTGAAACAGGGTCCAGCTAACTCAGTAATCCTGATTTGTGAAACAGGGTCCAGCTAACTCAGTAATCCTGCTTTGTGAAACAGGGCCCAGCTAACTCAGTAATCCTGATTTGTGAAACAAGGCCCAGCTAAATCAGTAATCCTGATTTGTGAAACAGGGCCCAGCTATATCAGTAATCCTGATTTGTGAAACAGGGTCCAGCTAAATCAGTAATCCTGATTTGTGAAACAGGGTTCAGCTAACTCAGTAATCCTGCTTTGTTAAACAGGGCCCAGCTAACACAGAAATCCTACTTTGTGAAACAGGGCTCAGATAACTCAGTAATCCTGCTTTCTGAAACAAGTCCCACATAACTCAGCAATCCTGATTTGTGTAACAGGACCCAGCTAACTCAGTAATCCTGCTTTGTGAAACAGGGCCCAGCTAACTCAGTAATCTTGATTTATCAAACAGGGTCCAGCTAACTCAGTAATCCTGATTTGTGAAACAGGGTCCAGCTAACTCAGTAATCCTGATTTGTGAAACAGGGCCCAGCTAACTCAGTAATCCTGATTTGTGAAACAGGGCCCAGCTAACTCAGTAATCTTGATTTGTGAAACAGGGCCCAGCTAACTCAGTAATCTTGATTTATCAAACAGGGTCCAGCTAACTCAGTAATCCTGCTTTGTGAAACAGGGCCCAGCTAACTCAGTAATCCTGCTTTGTGAAACAGGGCCCAGCTAAATCAGTAATCCTGATTTGTGAAACAGGGCCCAGCTAACTCAGTAATCCTGTTTTGTTAAACAGGGCCCAGCTAACTCAGAAATCCTACTTTGTGAAACAGGGCTCAGATAACTCAGTAATCCTGCTTTCTGAAACAAGTCCCAGATAACTCAGCAATCCTGATTTGTGTAACAGGACCCAGCTAACTCAGTAATCCTGCTTTGTGAAACAGGGCCCAGCTAACTCAGTAATCTTGATTTATCAAACAGGGTCCAGCTAACTCAGTAATCCTGATTTGTGAAACAGGGTCCAGCTAACTCAGTAATCCTGATTTGTGAAACAGGGCTCAGCTAACTCAGTAATCCTGCTTTGTGAAACAGGGCCCAGCTAACTCAGTAATCTTGATTTGTGAAACAGGGCCCAGCTAACTCAGTAATCTTGATTTATCAAACAGGGTCCAGCTAACTCAGTAATCCTGCTTTGTGAAACAGGGCCCAGCTAACTCAATAATCCTGCTTTGTGAAACAGGGCCCAGCTAAATCAGTAATCCTGATTTGTGAAACAGGGCCCAGCTAACTCAGTTATCCGGCTTTGTGAAACAGGGCCCTGCTAAATCAGTAATCCTGATTTTTGAAACAGGGTCCAGCTAAATCAGTAATCCTGATTTGTGAAACAGGGTCCAGCTAACTCAGTAATCTTGATTTTTCAAACAGGGTCCAGCTAACTCAGTAATCCTGCTTTGTGAAAAAGGGCCCAGCTAACTCAGTAATCCTGATTTGTGAAACAGGGCCCAGCTAACTTAGTAATCCTGCTTTGTGAAACAGGGTCCAGCTAACTCAGTAATCCTGCTTTGTGAAAAAGGGCCCAGCTAACTCAGTAATCCTGATTTGTGAAACAGGGCCCAGCTAACTTAGTAATCCTGCTTTGTGAAACAGGGTCCAGCTAACTCAGTAATCTTGATTTATCAAACAGGGTCCAGCTAACTCAGTAATCCTGCTTTGTGAAAAAGGGCCCAGCTAACTCAGTAATCCTGATTTGTGAAACAGGGCCCAGCTAACTCAGTAATCCTGATTTGTGAAACAGGGCCCAACTAACTCAGTAATCTTGCTAGATGAAAAAGGGCCCAGCTAACTCAGTAATCCTGATTTGTGAAACATGGCCAACTAACTCAGTAATCCTGCTTTTTTTGAAAAGGGCCCAGCTAACTCAGTATTCCTGATTTGTGAAACAGGGGGCCCAGTAAGCTTTTTTTTTAACTCAGTAAATCCTGCTTTGTGAAACAGGGCTAACCCAGCTTTTGTGAAACAGGGCCCAGCTAACTCAGTATTCTTGATTTGTGAAACAGGGCCCAGCTAACTCAGTAACCCTTATTTGTGAAACAGGGCCCAGCTAACTCAGTAATCCTGATTTGTGAAACAGTGTCCAGCTAACTCAGTAATCCTGCTTTGTGAAAAAGTACCCAGCTAACTCTGTAATCCTGCTTTTTCAAACAAGGCCCAGCTAAATCAGTAATCCTGATTTGTGAAACAGGGTTCAGCTAACTCAGTTATCCTGCTTTGTGAAACAGGGCTCAGCTAAATCAGTAATCCTGATTTGTGAAACAGGGTCCAGCTAAATCAGTAATCCTGATTTGTGAAACAGGGTTCAGCTAACTCAGTAATCCTGATTTGTGAAACAGGGCCCAGAATACTCAGCAATCCTGATTTGTGTAACAGGACCCAGCTAACTCAGTAATCCTGCTTTGTGAAACAGGGCCCAGCTAACTCAGTAATCCTGCTTTGTGAAACAGGGCTCTGATAACTTAGTAATCCTGCTTTCTGAAACAGGGCCCAGCTAACTCAGCAATCCTGATTTGTGTAACAGGACCCAGCTAACTCAGTAATCCTGCTTTGTGAAACAGGGCCCAGCAAACTCAGTATTCCTGCTTTGTGAAACCGGGCTCAGATAACTCAGTAATTCTGATTTGTGAAACAGGGTTCAGCTTACTCTATAACCCTGCTCAGCTAAACAGGGCCCAGCTAACTCAGTAATCCTGCTTTGTGAAACTGGGCCCAGCTAACTCAGTTATCCTGCTTTGTGAAACAGGGCCCAGCTAACTCAATAATCCTTATTTGTGTAACAGGGCCCAGCTTACTCAGTAATCCAGCTTTGTGTAACAGGGCCCAGCTAACTCAGTAATCCTGTTTTGCGTTACAGGGCCCAGCTAACTCAGATCAGTTCAACTTCAACTGCTCACAGCGGTGTCGTCACAGAAGATGCAATGCAGAAGAATGTCTCACACATAGGAGGTCACTGCAGCAGGGGGAGTAGGCAACACCCCTTCAGAGTTAGACTGTAGAGTAAGACTTCAGAGTTAGTCAGATCAGAAGCTCTCTGTCACAATCGCTGTCTCAGTTTAATTGGTTCTTCCCCAGTTCCAGCAGCCTTATGGCTTGTTCCTGTTAAGTGATTGATTGGCTTGTTATTCCCTCAGTGAGATCAGCTGTAGCTGCTGATCATCCCGTGTTTATAGGTTGTCGGTTTTTGCTCAATCGGTGCTGGATCATCTTCCCAGTTGGGGTGACTCTGTCCTCAGTCTTACTCTAAATTCTAATTATTCTCCCTGGTGTCTCTCCCAGTGAGCTAAATTGTGAGTGAGCAAATTATTAGGTACAGCGAGTTCTCCAATCTTTCCACCATTCCCCTTCATCCTCCTCATCACATGCATGTCCTTGTTGCTCATCATCGATCCTACACTTGGCTCCTCCTTGGCCCAGAACGTACTAGGTTTCCTCATACTCTTTTATTGTTTATTGTTTATTGTTTACTACAGATCCCCATTAGTCCTCACGACAGTGAAGGCTATTCTCCCTGGGGTCCAAATATTTATACTTCAAACAGAAAACATCATGCAGTGAAATACAATCATCACAATTAAAAACTCTTGGCCGTATAATGACTGTAGGAGAGGAGCACGTCCAGCTGTGTGAATGGACTGCATGCCCCTCTGCATTAGAGTGTGTGACGGATAATGGGTGCGCGTCACGAGGTGATGTTAGACCCTTCTGACGACGGTGCGAAATTTGAAGCACAGACCGGCCGTGATCTACGAGCCACGGACGAGACGTAGTGTAGATGGCAGGGCGTGGCTTCGACTGCCGGCACGTTTGTTTTTCACACTTGTGCCATGTTTTACACTGTTCTGTTTCCTCGCCGCAGGTATTCAGGGTCGTTGTGGCAACGTGTTCATGTCTGAAACTCAACCATAGCAACCTCATGATCACATTCATTAGTGAGCACTATGAATTTAAATGTCTCAGCACTACCCCCCCCAGACCACACAAACAGAGATGCGGAGACGGGAGTGAGGCCGGTGAGTGCGCAGGCCCGAGGGGATCAGAGATGGGCCCGGCGCTAAAGTCTGGCCTCTGACTGGGCGAGAGGTGAGAATCAGGCACGAACAGCTCCAATCTTCGGCTGCAGCGACTGAGGCGTCCGACGGGAGGCGTCCCTGCTCACCAGGTCAAATGCTGTTTTTTCTTCCTTTCTTTTAGCCTTTATTTAACCCGGAACGTTCCTCTGAGAACATTCTCCCTCCTTTTTAAGGACATCCTGGGAGAAATGCGAGTGAGGAGAGCTGTGGGTGGGGAGGGGGATAAAGAGAAACAGGGGTAAGGCCCCTGGAGCAGTTTTAGAGATAAGGGCCTCGCTCAAGATCCCAACGGCAGAGTTCTCCCCAATTTCAGCTCTCCAGATCATCAGAATCACAAACCCCACTGGAGTACTGCAGTGTGCATTTGGGTGTGTGTGTGCATGTGGGGGGGAAGAAGCGTGCATGCAGGGGAGGTGGGAGTGTAAGTGTGAATTTGTCAGTGTATATGTGTGTGTACGTGTGCATGTGTGTGTGTAAATTTGTTTGTGTGTGTGTGTGTGTGTGTGTGTGTGTGTGTGTAAATTTGTGTGTGTGTGTGTGTGTGTGTGTGTGTGTGTGTGTTTTGGGGGGGGGGGGTGAGTGTGTGCATGTTAGTGTGTATGTGTGTGCGTGTGTATGTTTGTTAGTGTGTGTGTGCGCGGTGCCGTGCGTGAAGTGCAGTTAAACTCCTCTCTAAGAGCAGAACTCCAGGCTGTCTCAGACAGATGCTGTAAAAGAGGCGGGGCTACAGAAGGGGTGAGTGATGTGGCCATTTCAGGGGAGAGGAAGGAGGTCATTTATAACGACCCTCAGTCTGAGTCCCGCCCACAAACTCATCTGTGCTCACCTCTGAGTTCACAATGGCTACTGGAATACACCAAGGTGTGTGTGTGTGTGTGTGTGTGTGTGTATTTGTGCGTGTGTGTGACTGCGTGTGTTCGTGTATGTCTGTCTGTGTGTGTGCGTGTGTGTGTGTGTGTGTGTGTGTGTCTGAATGAGTGTGTGTGTGTGTTTGTGCAATTGTGCATGTGTGTGATTGTGTGTGTCCATGTGTGTCTGTCTGTGTGTGTGTGTGTGTGTCCGCATATGTGTGTGTGTGTGTGTGTGTGTGTGTGTGTGAGGTCAGATGTTGTTGGTAATACCCCCTCCTGCTGCTCTTATATTGATATTTCATCTTTTGCCCACAGACTCCAGCACCGGTCATCACCTCTAATTAAAAATCTTCCCTCCAAGTTCCATTGGGCCTTTTTATAAAAAAAAAAAAAAAGCGCACATTTGTAAATTCCAGCCGCAGATGCTTCTCCAGTTATTTCCCATCAGTTGGGTGTTCAGTCTGCACTCGCTACAGAGCTGAAAGTTTTTACCGGAAGTTTCCTTTCACAGTTCAGATAGTGTGAAAGGTCTCTGTGGGTTTAGTCGATCTGTGCTGTGACTCAGTGCTTTATGCCATGTCCTTGAGCTCAGGACGTGAAAATGAGCCCGAATCCGTCTCTCTGAACGTTCTTCTCACTGTTTCTCTAAACTTTCCCTCTGTAAAAATCCTGCCCAGTGCCTTATAATAATCACATAAATCTGAACACGTGAGCGCAGTTTTCTGCTCTTGGCAACGGATGAAAAATATCCCGTCAACAAGAGCTGCTGGCCTGGAAAGGCGGAGATTAGCGGAAGAGCGATCGCAACAGTTTGTCAACAAAAAGCAGGGTTGAAATAAAAATCATGTATCACTGTCTCATAAATAAGCTCAATTTATGGCAAGATGGGGCAAGATCAGAAAATTTTATGCTAATTTTATTTTTATGTCACTTTTTGATATCGTCTAAGTAGTTTTCAGTAAAAGAGGTCTATAATCAAATCTTCCATGAGGTCTGGCCCCTCAGAGATATCCAGGTTGCTCAGAACAAGCCCTCCTTGCTCATCCACCAGGAAATATCAGAGACTCCTCTGTGCTATAAGCCCCATTCATGCACCGACAGCAGATCCAGAACTACAAATCTATCTGAACGGTTCAAGCAGAGCTCACAGCCTGAGAGAGGGCCTGTGATTAGCTGGGGGGTTAATAGCACAGCAGCTGATTGGCAGGTTAGTTGAAAGCAAACAGCTGAATGGCAGGTGGCTTGAAAACACAGCGGCTAATTGGCTGATGTGTTGAAAGCACAGCGGCTGATTGGCTGGTTGGTTGAACGCACAACAGCTGATTAACTGGGGTGCGTTCAAAGTCAGCAACACGTAGCAAAACGTGTATTTTAAGGGCAACAGTAGTGCGCTGAACACCCCGTTAGCGTTGCAAGTAAGGCAGCCGAGAGGGCCATACAAAACAAGCTGCAAGAGATGCATTTATATACTACCCTCGATGGATTCATTGTGCCACTGCCCTTTTAAGATGGCGCGGTTTATATACATGTTGCAGCTGATTGGATAACACCCCTGGCACACCCACCAAACAGGAGAAAACATGCCTCAGACCCCGTTGTGCACCGTTGCACACCGGTTGGGGGAAACAGGTCATTCAACCTAGAAACCGTAACAAAACGATGTGCACTGGTATGACTTTGAACGCACCCCTGGTTAGTTGAATGCAAAGCAGCTGATTGGCTGGTGGCTTGAAAGCACAGCAGTTGATTGGCTGGTGTGTTGAATACACAGTGAATGATTGACCGAATAGGTTGTGTCGACGGCAGATATGAACTTGGCTGCCCAAAGAGGAAGGAGGTTTAGCTCTCTGTGCTGATATCAGTCAGGTCTCTGTGTGCATGAGGTCCGGAGGGTTTGTGGTTCGAGGCCTCGTGCACGTAGCTACAGTCAGACCAGAGCAGCGGTAGGGCTTTGGAGGAGGGGCCTTGTTAGCACATAGCTTCAGGGGAGGTGGGCCCTGTTTAAACCAATGAAACAAAAGTTGCTTCGGACACAAGCAGCATCGACAGGAAATAACTGCAATGAAAATGCAATGTACTTTACATTCTGATTTTCCCACACAATGCTATAAATAGGGACAGCTGCCTGCCCACTTCTTCTCCGGGTTATGAAGATATGAGCGACTCGCCTGATTCTCGGCCACTCTCTCGTCTCTGCTCCTCTCCTCTCACCTCTGCAGCCACATACAAACATGCCCCCGAACCAGGGAATTTTTTTTACTGTTGTAATTTTATTGACTGATATGGAGTTTTAAAGCTTTATTTATTGTTTGTTGTAATTTTTTACATTGATTATTTTTTAATTAATTACTGTGAACCCATTTAAAAAATTGAAATTAAAGAATATGATGAGCTGACCTCTCTTATGCTTGTGTTTTTAGGCTCAATGACTAATCGCACGCCTTTGAAAAAATACACAAGGGCACCTGGAGGGTTGGGGCCCAAGATGGCAGGAGATCCGCTCTGGCAGCACAGCTCCCTCCGACCCAGTGCATGCTGGGATAGCCTCCATAAACCACTCCCCACTCCAGTGCCCAGGCAAAAAATAAGTTGAGGCAAGGCAAGGAATGAGTTTTTGGGGATGGACACCTGGGGGTTGAAACCACTTGCAAGATCAGCATCTCCGCTGAGATCTGCACAATGCACATGATTAAGCAGTTCAGTCACAAAGTTCTCTTCACAAGAAATCACTGAAAACGGAGGTGACTGAGAGCACTCATACCACAGAACCGAGGAGAACGAGAGTGCTCTTACCACAAAACTGAGGAGACCGAGAGCGCTCTTACCACAAAACTGAGGAGACCGAGAGCACTCTTACCACAGAACTGAGGAGACCGAGAGCACTCTTACCACAGAACTGAGGAGACCGAGAGCACTCTTACCACAATACTGAGGAGACCGAGAGCACTCTTACCACAGAACTGAGGAGACCGAGAGCGCTCTTACCACAGAACTGAGGAGTACAAGAGCGATCTTACCACAAAACTGAGGAGACCGAGAGCACTCTTACCACAAAACTGAGGAGACTGTAATGTGGGGGTAATGTGTGCCACTAGATGGCAGTATTGACATTTTTTTGTTAAGCAGTCTGGAGCTAGGTTTGGGGCATGTCCCGGGCATGCCTCAGAGGGGGCTGGAAAAGAGTATACAAGGAGAAAATTTGAGAGAGTAGTTGTAGTAGGAGACATTGCAAGGAGAAATAGTGGAAGGATACATTTGACCAGACCTGTCACTCTTTTCAAGACCTGTGAAGCTTTTTTTTTGCCTGTGTTGGAGCATTTTCCTGTCCCAAGACATCGCAACATAGCAGCGCCATCTCCATTACCAAGGGACTGTAACTATTTTTTTATTATTATTTCAATCTTGGTCAGTAGGGTAGGGTAACAAATTGGGGCCATAACAAATTGGGGGCTCGTCCGGGATAGACCATTGTGCGAGTCATTTATTGAAAATCTAAAATTTCAAATAGTGAAATTGTTTTTTGAATTTTCCTAGATATATATTGGCAGATCAACAGTAATGGATGATTTCTTGGCATCACCAACCGTAGAGGTTTTGAAGTCTTTTAAAAAGACAGAATTGCTAGAAATATGCAGACAGTTAGAGCTGACAGATGTAAAACCAGCCATGCGAAAAGCAAGACTGGCTGGAGAGATTGTTGAATATTACATTGATGAAAATGTGTTTGCACCAGGAGATCTGGAACAGTTTCCGGTGGAAAATCCAAATGTAGAATTGGAACTTAAATTAAAAAAATGCTAGAGATTGAAAGGGAGGAAAAAGAAAAACAAAGAGAATTTGAGAGAGAGAAAGAGAAAAAAGAAAGGGAGGAAAAAGAAAAACAAAAGCGGTTTGAGTTAGAAAAATTAGCAAGAGAAGAGAAAAAAGAGAGAGAGAAAGAGGAAAGAGCAGAAAGAGAGAGACAGAGACAGAGAGATTTTGATTTAGAAAAATTAGATAGAGAAGAAAGGCTCCAAATGGAGCTACTAAAAATCAAAATGCAAGGTGAAAACAAATTTCATGCTAGCCAGGAGGTAAAGCTGGTGCCTCCATTTTCAGAGAAGGAGGTTGATAAGTATTTCCAGTGCTTCGAGAAGGTAGCTAAGAGTTGTCAGTGGCCAAAGGAACACTGGCCTCTGATGTTGCAAACTGTCCTCAAGGGTAAAGCTCAACAAGCCTATTCAGCTTTGTCTGCAGATGATTCCTCTGATTATGAGGTTGTCAAAAAGGTTATTTTGACAGCTTATGAGTTGGTTCCAGAGGCTTACCGACAGAAATTCAGAGGTCTGAAGAAATCTGACAATCAAACTTATGTGGAATTTGCTAACGAGAAGAAGGTTTGCTTTGAGCGCTGGTGTACTTCTATGGAGGTCAAGGATGATTTCAACTCACTAAAAGAGATGGTGTTAGTTGAAGAATTCAAGAACTGTGTCAAGGATGATATTAAGACCTACCTTAATGAGAAGCAAGCACTGAATTTGCAATCAGCTGCCAAATTTGCAGACGAATATGTTCTCACACATAAGTCCAAATTTCAGTCTAGCAGTAATAATAGATGGTCCCAATTTCAGAAGAAAGGTAACGGTGATACCCAAGATTCCTCACCCAAAGACAAAAACAAATCTGGTGATGGTGCTCAGAAATCCAGTCAAAGGTCTGATCAAAGTGTAAAAGCTGACAGTGACAAAAGTGGTCTAGTTTGCAAGTATTGCAAGAAATCTGGTCATGTTACAACTAACTGTTGGTTCCTTAAAGCTAAGAAAGAAAAAGAAAAGGATACCAAACTCAATGCCTTTGTGAAGACAAGGTTAAAAACCCCTGTAGTAGATGACCGATCTGCTAAATTGCCTGCTCCTTGTGAGGCTAAGAAGCCTGATACTGCTGACTTTGTGAGGGAGGAATTTCTTCCATTTGTGTCAGAGGAATTAGTGGCTCTGAATGAGCATTCTCCTCCTGTCCCCATATATATCCTAAGGGATACCAGAGCTTCTCAGTCACTTTTGTTGATGGACTCTTTGGAGTTACGTGATGAGACCGCTTCTGGGGATTTCATACTTGTACAAGGTATTGAAGGGAGGACTGTATCTGTACCCCTGCGCTCTGTATTCTTGAAGTCAGATTTAGTTACAGGACAGGTAAAGGTGGGACTTATGTCAAGTCTACCTATCAAGGGTGTTTCTCTGTTGCTAGGCAATGACCTGGCTGGGGGCAATGTAGTTCCCCTGTTCATCTTACTTCACAGCCGAGCACTGAAGATGGCGATGAAGACCCATCTCTGTATCCTTCCTGTGCAGTGACTCGTGCTATGGCCAAGAAGGCTCAAGAAGAAGATGATGTGGTGCCGTCCAGCACCTTGAATAGTCATGACTCAGGTGGTTCGCCTCATGACTCTGTTCAGCCTGCTATGGTTTCTCCGTTTGAGGACTTATCAGACACTTTTATCAGTTCTCTATTCAGCCAGCCAGATGGGTCTGGTGATTCTGATGTGTCTGGAGACTTGTCTCTGTCCAGAAAGCGGTTGATTCAGGAGCAAACCAATGATCCTGAAATTTGTGTACTAAAGAAGAGAGCCCTTCCTGATGAAGAAATAGACGCAGTTCCAGTTGGGTATTATCTCAAGGATGGAGCGTTGATGCGGAAGTGGCGCCCTCCTGATATCCCTGCCAATGCAGATTGGGCAGTGGTCAAGCAAATTGTTGTTCGAAGGTCTACAGGAATGAGATCTTAACAATGGCTCATAGTTTGCCTTAAGGAGGTCATCTTGGTGTTAACAAGACTGTTGACAAGATCATGAAACACTTCTTCTGGCCTGGACTTCGGAAAGATGTTTCCAACTTTTGCAAAACCTGTCACACTTGTCAGGTAGTTGGAAAACACCAGTTAGACCCACCTGTAGCTCCATTGCAGCCTATCCCAGCATTTGGGGAGCCCTTCTCCAAGGTCATTGTTGATTGTGTTGGTCCATTACCCAAGACTAGATCTGGAAATCAGTACTTGTTGACAATCATGTGTGCATCTACCAGATTCCCTGAAGCCATCCCTCTACGCAACATCAAGGCAACTGCAATTTCGAAGGCTTTGATAAAGTTCTTCACCTTGTTTGGCCTTCCCAGGGAAATTCAGTCAGATCAAGGTAGCAATTTCACTTCCGGATTGTTTCAGCAGGTTGTGTATGAACTAGGTGCGAAGCAGATTCTTTCCAGTGCCTATCATCCAGAGAGTCAGGGTGCCTTAGAGCGGTTTCATTCCACTCTCAAGACAATGATGAAGACTTATTGTTATGACCATGAGAAAGATTGGGATGAAGGTGTTCATTTGCTGTTGTTTGCAGCTAGAGAAGCAGTGCAGGAGTCTACTGGATTCAGTCCGTTTGAGCTAGTGTTTGGCCATGAAGTGAGAGGACCTTTGCTATTGTTGAGTGAACAATGGCAAGAGAAAGAGCCGCATATCAGTCTGTTAGACTATGTTAGCAAGTTCAAGGAAAGACTGCGTGCAGCTTGTGACCTAGCCAAAGAGAACTTGAAATCAAGTCAATCAAGTCAATCAATGAAAACTTGGTATGATCATAAGGCTAGAAGCCGCGAGTTTAAACCAGGAGACAAGGTCCTTGTGTTGTTTCCCTTGCAGTCCAATCCATTGCAGACTAGATTTCATGGTCCTTATGAAATTCTGACAAAACTCAATGATCTCAATTATATTGTGAAGACTCCAGATAGGAGAAAGCCAAAACAGTTGTGTCACATTAACATGCTGAAGCCTTATCATGATAGGAATGCTAGGGTTGCAGCTGTCACTTCAGATCCTCCTATGGCCGAGACTTGTGAAGATGAGGGGGAGTTTCAAGATGATGAACCTAGAATTAAAGCTGAAGTTCTTTCATGTAAATTGTCAAATTCTGAAGTGTTGCAAAATCTTGATGTAAAACTCCAGCACTTAGAACCCTCACAGAAAGATCAATTTGAGAGGTTGATCAAGAAATATAAAGATCTATTTCCTGATGTTCCAAAGAGAGTTTCTATAGCCTCTCATAATGTAGATGTTGGTGATGCCAAACCAATAAAACAACATCCGTACCGGATGAATCCTGAAAAGAGAAAGATTGCTGAGAAAGAGGTTGAGTACATGTTAGAACATGATATTATCAGACCCTCTAACTCCGATTGGAGTTCACCCTGTGTTCTAGTTCCAAAACCTGATGGAAGTACTAGATTCTGTACAGATTATCACAAAGTCAATGCTGTAACTAGAACTGATGTGTTTCCAATACCTAGGATTGATGATTGTATCGATAGAGTAGGGCAAGCAAAGTTTCTGACCAAGATTGATTTATTGAAGGGTTATTGGTGTGTGCCTTTAACTGAGAGGGCCAAGAGCATCTCTGCTTTTGCCACACCATCTGGGTTATACCAGTATGAAGTCTTACCCTTTGGCATGAAAAATGCCCCAGCCACGTTCCAAAGGATGATACAGTCTACAATCGCGGATTGCCACACACGGGTGCGTACATTGACGACCTGATCACATGGAGTGACTCCTGGGAAGAACATCTGAAAGATGTAGAGACGTTGTTCCAGCGCTTGACCCAGGCTAACCTGACTGTTAACCTGAACAAGAGTGACTTTGGTTGTGCTACTGTCACGTATCTTGGCTACGTCATAGGCCAGGGTAAGGTGGCACCCATAAATGCAAAAAGTCCAAGCCATCATGGACTTTCCAGTTCCTGACAACAAAAAACTTTGCGCCGCTTCCTTGGAATGATCGGGTACTACCGCAAGTTCTGCAAGAACTTTGCTGAGATTGCTCTCAGTCTCACCAACCAACTGAAGAAAGGCGTAAAGTTCACTTGGGATGAAGCATGCCAAAGAGCCTTCGATCGCCTGAAGTCTCTGCTGTGTCACTTCCCCATACTCAAATCTCCTGACTTCAACAAACGGTTCTCCATGGCAGTCGATGCTAGCGACCAAGCTTGTGGATCTGTGCTCCTACAGAGAAGTGACTCTGATGACATTGAGCATCCCGTGGCATACTTCTCCAGGAAGTTCAATCGCCACCAAAAGAACTATTCCACAATTGAGAAGGAGCTGTTGGCTCTGGTTCTATCCTTACGACACTTTGAGGTTTATGTTTGTACAGGGCAAAAGCAATTGATTGTATATACTGACCACAATCCGTTAATGTTTTTGAGTAAGATGAAAAACAAGAATCGGAGATTGTTGAATTGGAGGTTGATTTTACAGGAGTTTGACTTGGAAATTAAGCATGTAAAGGGTACTGACAATGTAATTGCCGATTGCTTATCCCGTGTTTGAGTATGTGTATATATATCACCTGTGTTTATTAGCATATTGTATATATGTATCTATATACAAGTGTCAAATTAACCATTTTTGTATTGAAAAGAAAAATTTTGCCTTTATGAGTCAAAATTTTTCCCTTTTGGAATGGAGGTGTAATGTGGGGAAAAAAAAAAAAAGCCACTAGATGGCAGTATTGACTTTTTTTTGTTAAGCAGTCTGGAGCTAGGTTTGGGGCATGTCCCGGGCATGCCTCAGAGGGGGCTGGAAAAGAGTACATTAGGAGAAAATTTGAGAGAGTAGTTGTAGTAGGAGACATTGGAAGGAGAAATAGTGGAAGGATACATTTGACCAGACCTGTCACTCTTTTCAAGACCTGTGAAGCTTTTTGTGGATTTTTGCCTGTGTTGGAGCATTTTCCTGTCCCAAGACATCGCAACATAGCAGCGCCATCTCCATTACCAAGGGACTGTAACTATTTTTTTATTATTATTTCAATCTTGGTCAGTAGGGTAGAGAGTAGATTAGTTCTGTTTGTTTAATTAAATCTGTTGAAGTTTAAGAATTTTGTCTGTCATCCCTTGCTGTCCGTGACGTCATAACAAATTGGGGCCATAACAAGACCGAGAGCGCTCTTACCACAGAACTGAGGAGACCGAGAGCGCTCATAGCACAGAACTGAGGAGACCGAGAGCGATCTTAGCACAGAACTGAGGAGACCGAGAGCGCTCTTACCACAGAACTGAGGAGACCGAGAGCGCTCATACCACAGAACTGAGGAGACCGAGAGCGATCTTAGCACAGAACTGAGGAGACCGAGAGCGATCTTACCACAGAACTGAGGAGATCGAGAGCGCTCTTACCACAGAACTGAGGAGACCGAGACTGTTTTTACCACAAAACTGAGGAGACCGAGAGCGATCTTAACACAGAACTGAGGATACCGAGAGTGATCTTCCCACAGAACTGAGGAGACCGAGACCGCTTTTACCACAGAACTGAGGAGATCGAGAGCGCTCTTAACACAGAACTGAGGAGATCGAGAGCGCTCTTACCACAAAACTGAGGAGACCGAGAGCGATCTTACCACAAAACTGAGGAGACCGAGAGCACTCTTACCACAGAACTGAGGAGACCGAGAGCGATCTTACCACAAAACTGAGGAGACCGAGAGCGATCTTAGCACAGAACTGAGGAGACCGAGAGCGATCTTCCCACAGAACTGAGGAGACCGAGAGCGATCTTACCATAGAACTGAGGAGACCGAGAGCACTCTTACCACAGAACTGAGGAGACCGAGACCGTTTTTACCACAAAACTGAGGAGACCGAGAGCAATCTTCCGACAGAACTGAGGAGACCGAGACCGCTTTTACCACAGAACTGAGGAGACCGAGAGTGCTCTTACCACAGAACTGAGGAGATCGAGAGCACTCTTACCACAAAACTGAGGAGACCGAGAGCGATCTTACCACAAAACTGAGGAGACCGAGAGCACTCTTACCACAGAACTGAGGAGACCGAGAGCACTCTTACCACAAAACTGAGGAGACCGAGAGCACTCTTACCACAGAACTGAGGAGACCGAGAGCAGTCTTACCACAATACTGAGGAGACCGAGAGCACTCTTACCACAGAACTGAGGAGTACAAGAGCGATCTTACCACAGAACTGAGGAAATCGACAGCGCTCTTACCACAGAACTGAGTAGACCGAGAGCGCTCTTACCACAAAACTGAGGAGACCGAGAGCACTCTTACCACAGAACTGAGGAGACCGAGAGCGCTCTTACCACAGAACTGAGGAGTACAAGAGCGATCTTACCACAAAACTGAGGAGACCGAGAGCACTCTTACCACAGAACTGAGGAGACCGAGAGCGCTCTTACCACAGAACTGAGGAGTACAAGAGCGATCTTACCACAAAACTGAGGAGACCGAGAGCACTCTTACCACAGAACTGAGGAGACCGAGAGCACTCTTACCACAATACTGAGGAGACCGAGAGCACTCTTACCACAGAACTGAGGAGACCGAGAGCACTCTTACCACAAAACTGAGGAGACCGAGAGCACTCTTACCACAGAACTGAGGAGACCAAGAGCACTCTTACCACAATACTGAGGAGACCGAGAGCACTCTTACCACAGACCTGAGGAGACCGAGAGCACTCTTACCACAGAACTGAGGAGACCGAGACCGCTTTTACCACAGAAGTGAGGAGACCGAGAGCACTCTCACCACAGAACTGAGGAGATCGAGAGCTCTCTTACCACAATACTGAGGAGACCGAGAGCGCTCTTACCACAGAACTGAGGAGTACGAGAGCAATCTTAACACAGAACTGAGGAGTACAAGAGCGATCTTACCACAATACTGAGGATAATTCTCAGACAGCCGTGTGGGTTTGAGCTCATAGAACTGTACATGAGACAATAAACAAACAAACAAACAAATTAATTCATTAATTCATTAATTAAATCCCGTGCTGGTCAGGTGACATTGATGAAAGGACCGTGGTTAACGATTCATGACTTTGACAAATGGGGGATCGTTAGGAGGATAATTATTGTTAACTGGCTTCAGTGAGGACACTAACTGTGCTCGACCAGGGCTTGTTGTGGGTCAGGGGTGCCAATCTTTCATTTGACTATTATTTTTCTGAGCATGTAAGTCAAGGGGTGTAGCTGACGGAGGGGTTTGGGGGTACAGAGGTCGGTTTGCCAGGTAATGTGTTTTTTATCAGAAGATGTGGGCAATTTAAACCGTATACAAAATGGCACTCATGGTATTAAAACAAGGGGGAGACGAAAGTTAGTAATATGTACTTCCCTCCCACACAGAGAAAATAGTTACTTACATAAAAACACCTCCTCTCATTCATCCCCGCCTCTGGTCTGCAGGCACTGGGTACGTGACAAATGTGGAAATTAAAAAGGGGAGGAAGACCATATGAACAATCTGTGTTTACGCCGTTTGCAAACAGTATCACCGACTCGGACTCATCCCCATGAAAGAACCATAGAGCTACAGCAGTAGCCATGATCCTGAAAATGTGCCCTGGGAAATATACACAGACACGAGCTCAAATGCTGAAACCGAACTCAGGAGGCATCCGAACAGACGTCCTGTTACCTTACCTCTCCGCTTCCTTAACCTCGTTAGATTATGTAAGATGGCTCGAGGGAAAGTTGCTCAGAGACTTTAAACCTACGGGAGGACCTGTTTGAGAAACAATGGCTGTCCTTTCCTTCAATACGTCATGAGTTTGGTGATGACACTACTGATCAAACAGGAAAAATACAACAGATGACACACCCATGCAGTCGCTAAAAGTGCAGAAGATTGTGGAATCTATTATTCCTTTCTTCCAAGCATGGTCCTGCACTTCCTCGCTGGAAGATATCAACAAAGAAGCTGATTTCATCCTTTACTCCCTAAAACAAACTATTTGGATGCTCCTTGTCATGGCGACCAGTCGGAATATTTCCAGGTCTTGTCTGTTCTCACTGGAGGTTCCTTGTTCTTTGCAAAATTTAGCTGCACCTTCAGACGCTTTACCTCTCCTGGAAAATGGACCTGTCTCCAGTGTGTTTTTTTTCCCTCCGACACCAGGAAGTTGTTCCAAATCTTCCAAAAATCAGCAGTGGAACTCAAGTCACCAAACGTCAACCAGTGGAACAGCGGCCAATTCACAAAGAGGGAGGGAATTGTGTGTACCCCCCCTTCTGCCTGGGTGTCTCGCAAGGTGACCCAACCCACCGCCCCACCCAAACCGCCCCACATAAACCCAGCCCACCCAAGGGGCCCCCAACCCTCGCCGCCTGAGTTACAGTACTGTACAGGGGCTGCACGTTCATTTGATTCTGTCCGTCTCCTGAAATGCATTTTTGCGAGAGCTGGATGCCTGCTGTCAGTAAACTCAGTCACTGACAGAGATGGCAGGGTTAAGACCAGACGTGTAAATAAATCCCATCTATTCCTGTTACCCATGATCCCCTGTGTGAGGATCTCTGCTGATAATCCAGAGGGCAGGAACAACTTCCCGTGGGGAGCTTCTCCTTTCCAAAGCGAGATGGCAGCGTTAAGACCAGACGTGTAAATAAATCCCATCTATTCCTGTTACCCATGATCCCCTGCATGAGGATCTCTGCTGATAATCCAGGGGGCAGGAACAACTTCCCGTGGGGAGCTTTTCCTTTCCAAAGCGGAATTTCACACCTCGGATTAAAGAAGAGCCGTCAAACTTGACCCTGTGGAGACTCTGTTTATGCTGCCCTTTGGTCCAACTACAACTGCAATCCCAGAATTTTAACATGTCACTAATTTTTCTTAATTACTTGCTTTTCATGTTTAGAAAAGTTATCTATCCTCCTACACCGAATTATGACAAATATGGCTGTGCAGTCTGTGAAAAATAAAAGCCCAATCTTCAAATTGTGTTTATTTATTTTCCAAGTAACAAGGACAAAAATGATAGCATGTTTAACTAATCAAATTCAAGACTGTTGCAAATCAGCAAGTTGCAATTTAGGTGTCTGAACACAGGTCTTTAAATTATGTGTTCTGCAAATAATTTAACTCAAATATTGCTCAAAACAGGCCAGAATTTGCATTGTTTTTGACCTTGTTCTCTCCTTAGAAGGCTTACTGATCCAAATAAGGCTCACGGGCTGTAGTAAGACTCACAGATTCATACCAACCTTCTGCTCCATGTGAAAATATAGGCAGGATGTTGATCGGAATGTGCAAGATGTCTTCAGTGGAAAAACCACCTTTGAATTTTTTATCTGATGAGAAATGAGTTGGTTTTCAATGCAACCACAATTGCAATCCCAGAATTCTTTTAAGCTGTTGATTTGTTTAAATTAGTCAGATTTTTGTTTTTTTACCCTCTAACTTCACATTATGAGAGAAACGCTATGCCTGCCATGGGAAATGAGAGCTCCATCTCCATATTGTGTTTATAATGCTGCAATACAAGTAACTGCACAAGGCCTAATATACTTACTGATCCAATTCATACAAAAGTTAATTATCCTATATGTTGCTGCACACAAGCTTAAAGTTCTTAATTTCTTATCCACAATAAAAACACAAAGCAGGTGCGAGTCATTGTCAGTTGCTTTGCCTTCTAACTCAAATTATCAAATAAATGGTTCAATTTAGTGGCCATGCATCAATAATTATACTAATCAAGAGCCTACTGATATTCTGAGAGTTATTAGTACATCTGTTTAAAATTCTTCCTTATTATTCTGCAGTTTCCCATATAACATGATGTAAATATGAAACTTTAATTGCTCATAGTATGCATTCCTATTTTTTGACAATATTGCTTAAAAGGGTAATGAAGAAAAATGAAAGACTCATTATAATTCTACAGTTGCATTTGTGGTGGAAATAAAAACCTGCATACACGGTGCCCCCCAGGACTGAGTTTGAGAAGCACTGATTTACAGTATAGTACTGTATGCACCTGGAGCTGCTCAGGGCGTGCCTGAAGACTTCTAGTGTATCGCTGCTTAAAAGGATTAATAACCTCCATAAACATGAATGGTGTAATTGAGAGATATTAACCCCCTGCCGCAGAGAAGCGGTAACCTTAGATGCAGGTGTTTAAATGATGCTGTAATTGTAATTATACCTGGAACACATGACTTTGTTTTGAATATTCATGAGGAGGCGGTGCCCCAGAGCTTAAGGTGGTGTTCTGCGTCTGAAATGGAGGTATGGATGTTGCATGGATCATATCCCCCCTCTAAACCTGATCTGCTACCAGCCCGGCATACGTGACCACAGAAACTACCAGGGAATTTTTCACGATATATATTGCTAAGAAAAATTTTTTTCACCTCTTAGCAACAACAAAAAACCACACAAACTCAAATGAATGTGAATACAGTCATGAAACACTGAATTCCTGTGTTGTCGGTTAACTGCCAAATCTGTTATTTCATATTAATACAAATATAAAATATGCGTCGGTTGCTAATGCGTAGAGAGGTCCCTTTCATAATTCGGCATATTTCCCCATCAAATCTGTGAGCCCTGCTGTTAAATAAATTAATTAAAAGCAGCATAGTCAGGAAACTACCTCTGGTGGCACGTCTTGTCCCTTTAAATGTTTCTCACTGGTTTGATAATAGTCATAGCTATTTAATCCAAAAGGAGACTACATTTGCTGTCAAATGACATATCGCTTTAATTAGATTCTAGTTCTTGAGGGGTAATTATGAAACACATAAAGAGATCTTGCGTTGCATGTTTTTGTTTTTTTTCCCCCCCAACACGCAGACAATAAAATTCAGAGGAGATAAAGAGTCATAAGTTTAGGCAAACTACCATTATCTGTTTGCCATCTTGCCATTTTGATTTTTTTTTTTTTTTGTCTGTTAACAAGTATTTTAATGCACTGCATAAGCAATCATAAAGCCTGGACGAGATCCATACGACTGGGCCAAATGGTATGTTGAACTGCAAGTTAGATTATTATTGTTTGCATCGTGTCACATTTTCCACAAGTGTATTTTCGCTACAATTATAAAATACAACTCGGTGCTTTAGCTGGAATTGCCACTTTCCCTGGAATCCAACACAACTAAGGTTGTACTTATAGTACCAGAGGAATAGTACAAACTTGTGTTATGTCCAAAATGAATGTTAATTTGTTTAGGGATTGATCAAAAATAGAGTGATTTGTAAAATGTCCTGCCATTACAGTGAGTTACAGGGACTAGATTGCATTATAAGGGAGTGAGGATATAATGGTTAGTTTATGATTAGTGGGAACAGAATAGTTAAAAGTCTTGGGACTGCCTCATCCCCCCTTAGATTATGCCTTAGTCAGGGAAATTTTTCCTAAGTTATTATTTTAATTGCCAAATAACTTTCAGTTAGTTTCTGATAGTTCAGTTAATTTTGGAGACCGAATGCATTGGCACTTTCCAAGCCATCCTCGTTTTCACTGTCAAAAAGATTTTTAAAAAATAGTATCTACTTGATTTCAATGCAAATGTTTGTACTATGTGTTAAAGGAGTTGGTTGTGAGCGAAACATTACATTATTAATAATTCACAACAAAGCAAAAATCTCTCCAGTGTCAGTTGATTGGGGAGGTAGAGGGGCAGCTTATATTTGGCATCGCAGATGAACGCTCTTTGAGTCAATGAGCTTATGATTCAGAAAATGCATCATTTTACCTCAGAGCTATTTTTTTTATTTCTCAGTATTTCATTCTGAAACAACATCACTGTTGAATTTTCTTGAAGTTTCTATGCATTTGTGGCCCTTTTTTGCCTAAAAATTATAAAAAAATAAACAGAAAAAATTTATAATTTCAAATGATATGTGTGCCTTGCTTCATTGAAATAATTTTTTCTAGTCTCTATAACACTCAATACTGAGTTTAGGTTGTATTTGTGCACTGAGCTAAACCAAGATCCCAAGCAAAACTAGAACATGGACTGAAGCAAAGGGATCTGTCCTGACTTTAATTCATCACAGTTATGTGTGTGGCTCTGAATTTCAGCTTTCTGAGAGCTCATGTAAATCGCTGTCGCACTCAAATCTGGACCTGGTCACTGATTTTAATGGACCCACATTAAAGAAAATACTTCATCCAGGTTACATCCACCTGAACAGTCATCTTCCCCGTATCTAAGCCTGGAGAAGGCTGACCTCGAGGACCCCTCAAATTAGTCGTTAAACCCTCCTTTCCAGCGTAATTCACACAAACCAGCTTTGTGCGCGCGCGTGTGTGTCCTGCTCCCTCCTACAGCCAGACTCCACCCCTACACCTCTCTCTCTCTCCCTTATTGCACTCATTTTACTTTCTTCATGTTTAGCTCTGTTCAGCAGCCCATCAGAGCCGAGCTCATGATCACCGAGGGGACACTAGCTGAAATGTAGCCTGTTCTTCAGATGCAAGGGAATGACAGGCAGCGTGTGGCCTAGAAATGATGGATTTTATGGGGACATTTGAGGTAAACGGTTGGGCAAAAAAGACTCGGCTGCTCCACTGGGCCAGTGCTCAAAATAATAAACTTTTTTTTTTTTTTTAAATTCATGTTGCATATTTCACCTGGCACTGTTTTAATGGCATGTGCTACTCCGTGAATGTATCTGAGATCTGGGTGGGTCTCTGACAGATGGAGGTTCAGAAGTGATTCACTGCGGCAGACTGTAAATAGCATCTTTATCTTTCACACAGGCAGAGCACAGCTCAGGCTAACGCGTCCGCAGCGAGCGTCACTGTGACACGGGACTCAGACTCCGAGCAGCAGGAGAGGGCGATGACTGAATCCTGAGAAAAAAATCCTGCAGGGCGATTCGTGTTGTCATTGAAAAAAAAAAAAAAAAACAAGGAAAATTTAGATTTCACTCCTATTTACAATCCCAAGGATCACTGTTGTCTCATCTGTTTTGGTACGGACATCGAACTTAACAAAAGAAAAAAAAGTTCAGTATGTTCAGCTCCCTGAGGCCGTGGCGTCCACTCAACAGCCACGGAACGTTAGCGCCCTCTAGTGACACTACTGAGTAAATACAACGGCTGCTTTCGTGCTTTCAGCTAAGTTCGCCCAGCACCTCTCCTCCATTACCACCTCCACCAGTCGCCCGCCGCCTCCTCTCCTCCACGATCCGGAAATCGATCATGGAAATCCTCTTTGGCCCAATACCGGGGGAGAGCAGCAGAGCAGCATTCAACTTGCGGATGACTCAAATTGTTTGTTTTTGCTCTTTTACGTCTCTCTTTTTTGAGTTACCTGGCTGTCAATCGAAGCCTGCCATCATAAAGGAGGTCACAAATTCATTAAATGAGTTTGGGAAAAGAAAAGGAGGTTAACCTCAGGTAATCTCAGCAGAGCAACATTGTTCGTTCGCAAGACTATCTTTATTCAGGAATGCTTGACGTGTGAATGATTAACATGTAAATCCCGCTGTGACTGTAATAATCTACCGCGGGTCTGTGCTAGATGCTTCCTCCTTTCCTATCCTCATCTTCTCTCACATAGACTCAGATAGCGGAAGGAAGGAAGGAAGGACAGATTTCTAGAGCACAGGGACACACACACTCTTCCTCATTCTCGGCTCCGCAAAATGGCTCCCCTCAGTTCCTCATTATAATTTCTCTTGGCCGGGCTGGTGTGAAGGAATTGGGGGATTGTTTTGAAGGAACTGGAGAAAAACAAACTTCTTCGGTGTGATTACAAAAAAAAAACTTTTGGTAGAATATTTTATTCAGAATTCTCAGATGGTTTCTCAGAATTGACAAAACCAAGGAAAAAGGTTTTTTTTACCTCCTTTTTAATTACACTCATCTTTTAATTCCATTCAACTGGTCATCTACTTGGCACTGCCCTCCATCTGCGTGATAGAGCACAGAGCTGATTACCGCACTGATCTCAGAGCATTTAATCAGTGCATCCTCGAGTGCAGGTTCAGTCTGCAGTATCATAACTACTCATCAAACTGTGTTTGTATCATAACAGAAAACAGCCACACAGACGTGATCAAACTGGGCTATACATCAAACTGTGTTAGTATCATAACAGTGTTGTGCAGCATTTAGGAAACGGAGCCGAGTACAGTATCATAACTACTACTATAGCATCATAACTACTCATCAAACTGTGTTTGTATCATAACTACTCATCAAACTGTGTTTGTATCATAACTACTCATCAAACTGTGTTTGTATCATAACTACTCATCAAACTGTGTTTGTATCATAACTACTCATCAAACTGTTTGTATCTCAACTACACATCAAACTGTATCTCAACTACTCATCAAACTGTGTTAGTATCAAAAGTACTACTATAGTGTCATAACTACTGATGAAACTGTGTTTGTATCATAACTACTCATTAAACTGAGCTTGTATCATAACTACTCATTAAACTGTGTTAGTATCATGACTACTCATTAAACTGTGTTAGTATCATGACTACTCATTAAACTGAGTTTGAATGGCACAATTTATGGAATGCTGTCACATATGCTCATACATACACACACACACACACACACACACACATTTAGAACCCGAGCAGTCCAAGGCCACAGTGGTAAGTTAAAAACGCACTGATTTGAGGCAGGTAGAGACCCTGGGTTTTAGACAGACCGCAGTGGGGAGCTGGTTCTCCCCTAACTGGCTCAGGATGTGGATGCAAAGTGACTGGCGCTGCCAAACAGCCAGTGTACACGCTGATGGAGCCGCGGTGATCTGCAGTCAGGTGTCATTGCTCTGGGAGGGTCAGAGAATCGGCACGGAGAGTGAACAGCAGAAACACACAGCTGCCTTCTCCACCTTTTAAACAGTCATTGTGCTCCCAAGGGCACATATTCACACTGACCCTGAATGTCTCAGTACAGTATGAGACAAACAGAAGTATTCTGTGTTTGTAAGACTGGGCAAAAGCCTCATACGGAGAGCCGAGACACACCATCTGGTGTGCAACAAGTGAGGAGCTGTTTTCTGCAGGCTTCTGTATAGTCAGCGCAGGAAATGAACTGAGAATCATCCTGCTCTCTCAGGATTTAATCTCATTTAATTTCCCTCACCTTACTGATCTGAGAACTGCAGCAAACAGAACCCCAGGAGGACAAGAGAGGCTTGAGAACTGCGCCCCCTGATGGTGAAAATAGGAGAGCAGGGATTTGTAATTAAGCGGGAGTTTGTAAGAGACAGATCACCCAACGAGATCATCCCGACTCGGTCTGCCATGGGTGATGGCGGCCATTTTGGAGAGGCGCTTCAGAGACCCTGCATGTGTGATACAGACACTGCATCCTGTCGATTCCTGTTTGATTCCATCAGTTACAACTCTACACTCAAAAGGACTGGATTACAAATGCATTTAAGACTTGATTATGCATGTGGTGTGTGTGTGTGTGTTTGTCTGTGTGCCTATGTGCGTGCATGTATATGTGTGTGCATATAGGTGTGTGTGTTTGTGTGGTTATGTGTGTGAGCACGCACGGAGAGTGTGTCTTTGCGTGTGCATTCAAGTTTGTGTGTGCCTAAGTTTGTGTGCATGTGTGAATGTGAGCCATGCTGCAGTGCATACTAGTGTGTGTGCCTACATGTGTGCATGCTTCTCTGCGTGTGTCAATGTGTGTGTGTGTGTGTGTGTGTGTGCGTGCGCGTGTGCCAATGAGTGGCCGGGAGTGCATGTCTGCCTTAAATGTGTGTGTGAATTTGAGCATGTGAGTGTGGGAGACTGGAAGAGTATGTGTGTATGTGTGTGTGTGTGTGTATGTAAAGTGCGGGTGTGTGTGTTTGCATTAGCAGGGGTATGTGTGCTCCTCCGTTTGCATGCTACTCTGTGTGAGTGGACACATATGCGCACGTGTGTGTGCGTGTATGTGTGTGTGTCTGTGTGTGCATGAATATGTTGGTGTTTTCACACGCCTGCGCCAGGGGTTTCATGCGTGTGGCGGTGTGTGTGTGTGTGTGTGTGTGTGTGTGTGTGAGTATGAGTGCTTTTGAGTGCCAGTGAGTGAAAAGAAATCACATCAGAGGGAAAATAAGTGGATTTTCTTCCAGCAGGAAGCTCTTTGGAGAGAGAGAGAAAGATCAAAGCACATAGTGTGTGTGAAGGAAAGATGAACACACCCCATTCAATGACACACCTGTATTACATGCACGGAATATCACCCAGATCCACACCCCATACAATGACATACATGTATTACACACACCGAATATCACCCAGATCCACACCCCATTCAATGACACACATATATTACATGCACGGAATATCACCCAGATCCACACCCCACTCAACAACACACCTGTATTACACACACAGAATATCACCAAGATCCACATCCCATACAATAACATACATGTATTACACACACAGAATAGCACCAAGATCCACATCCCATACAATAACATACATGTATTACACACACCGAATATCACCCAGATCCACACCCCATTCAATAACAGACCTATATTACACCCACGGAATATCACCCAGATCCACACCCCATTCAATAACAGACCATTATTATACACACTGAATATCACCCAGATCCACAACCTATACAATGACATGCCTGAATTACACACAGGGAATTTCGCCCAGAAACACACCTCCTATATGCCCAAGACAATGAAGAGATAACCAGATACCCCGCTGATAAATATTTGATTAGTCTTTTTTTTCAATGATCAAATATACCTGTAAGTCTGTGTATATTTGTGACAAAGAGCGTGAAAAAGGCATAAAGGCACAGATAGAGACTGCAGCTTCAGTCGCATCGGATGCACATTAATATTTCATTGGAGAAACAACAAAGAATGTAATCGTCACACCAGCAGACTCGCGCAATGGAACCTCACGTGAGGGATGGTGTAGGGGAAGTGTACTCACTCAGCCCAGTCCGCGGCTAACTGTTGCCCAGCGAGATTACCTCAGCTCTGGAGCAAAAGCCTACTCCAAAGAGAACCAAAGGCCATGTGCATCAATATAACATTGCAACAACACTGGAGCAGCATTAAAACAACATTCACTCATGACGCCATCACTGTATTCAGGCACGGTGCAGTGCTAACCAAGCCCTGCCCTGATTACCATCAATTATACATTCATGTAAATGCATTCTGGGAATTTTTTTTTTTACCTCCGCTAACTAAGTTGGGCAGAAGTTGTGTGTTCACCCATATATCTCTGCTTGTTTCTTTGTTTGTTCAGACAATATCTCGATAATGACTCTGCCAATTTCTGAGATAGTTTGTGGACACGTGGGCCATGGGACAAGGAACAATTGTGTCACAACCCTGTGTGAGTATACATTGCTCCTCCTCCAATGCGGCAACTTGCAGGTCTCATTCATTCATTGGTTCACTAGATGAATTGGTATCCTGCATAGTTTCCCCCACCAAACATCAAGCATTTGGGTTTTCCCATGCCTGTGTGCCCCTGTGGCATATACTGTATAACTCTCTGCTTTACAAGTCTCTAACTGCTGGGTGTCACTTGTCACAGTTTGTGCCTTAAAAGCAAGCAGTCAGCATCTTCTTGTCTTTGGAAATGATCATAACCTGTAATGATGGTTAACCCATGGATGAATGATTCTTTTCTTCTTCACCTAATAATGGTGGTGAGTGGATTAGATCCACTATGCGGCAAAGGGTTAACCCTTGATATAGACTCCAGGGTCCGTAAATTCTGAAATTTAATTTGTAAATAATTCTGGAATTGAATTTCCAAATATCTTGCTTCACTAGAATCATTTTCCAGAGTCTCTGTGACACAAATACTGAGTTATAAAACCTAAATAGGTTCATGCATAACAGGAAAATATT
This sequence comes from Gymnothorax javanicus, assembly GCA_029692085.1. Lineage (NCBI taxonomy): Eukaryota > Metazoa > Chordata > Actinopteri > Anguilliformes > Muraenidae > Gymnothorax > Gymnothorax javanicus. The sequence continues at coordinate 5,065,570 of CM056193.1, forward strand.
GTCATTATTTGTATTCTGCGCAAAGGGGTGAAATACAATGAAAGTTCTCTTCTGAGTCTAATTAATATGAACAGGCTCCCAAGCCTTTCTCGCAGTCTCTGAAATTGGGACTGATGACCACCCTACAGTCTGTTCCGCTGCTCAGTGTATTAGGAACACCCCCCTAGTCTTCTGCGGTCATCAGGACTGGGACTGCTTTCCTGCAACTCTCCCCGGTCCTGCCGTCTGACATTTCTGCTCCTCTTATTTATCTATTTGTTTATTTATTGATATTTTTGAGGGACTGTGACCAAAAATAACGAGGAAAAAATGTGATTATATACATATGACTCTCTTCATCTATCATACGCACACACACACACACACACACACACAAACGACACACAGACACACACACACACACACACACAAACCACACACACACACACACACACACACAAACCACACACACACACACACACACACACACACACACACAAACACACACACACACACACACACACACACAAACCACACACACACACACACACACATACACACAAACCACACACACACACACACACACACACACAAACCACACACACACACACACACACACATACACACAAACCACACACACACACACACACATACACACAAACCAACACACACACACACACACACACACACACACACACACACACATATATACACACAAACCACACACACACACACACACACACACACACACATACACACAAACCACACACACACACACACACACACACACCAGACACACACACACACACACACACACTGTCCACATCATAAAACCACACACACACACCATCACACAACCTGACACACACACACATTAAAACACATGGATTGCACACACACACACACACACACACACAAGACTCATTTTCCTCCATTTCCAGAGCACCATCTGCTCTCACCTGAATCCCACATTAAAACACTTTTACACCATCTCTGAGGCCACAAGCTCACAGCCTCCATTTCCAGAGCTCTCCCTCACTGTGGTGCCGCCAGCGGAGTGGAGAGAGGAAGAGAGAGAGAGATGAGGGAGTCATTTTGCAAGTCCAGAACTTTCCGTGCGAGTCCCCTCTTGTCTGCCTCATATCAAAGAGGGAGTGTCACATTCCTGAATGATCTGCGCTGTCCGTCAGCCACCTCATGAATACCTGGCCCCGCCCAATCCCGCCCACTTCCCTCTGGCCAGGTGAGATCTGCTGCATGTGGATGTGTGTGTGTGTGTGCCTCTGTGTGTGTCTGCCTGTGTATGTGTGTGGGTGTATTTATACATCTGTGCGGCTTTGTGTGCGTTTGTGTGAGTGTGTTTTTGTGCCAGTGTGCGTTTGTGTTCATGTGTGTGCCTGTGTATGAACTAATGTGTACTTCTGTGTGTGTGTGCGTGTGTGTGTGTGTGTGTGAACTCCACACTTCCCCAGGTAACTTAAGCCACGCCTTCCTAGCAGGTTTGACCTGTTTTTTTTTTTTTTTTTGTGTGTGTGTGTGCCTGTGTAAAAAGGCCATATCTTCATCTCAGTACGGCTGCTGGTTATTCCCCCTCCGTCTTTTCCTTTCTCTTCTTTTTGTGATCGTCTTCCAGAAGCCTCCATAACTCTCAGGTAAGGCCATTATTTAATACACTACACATTTCAATTCACAGTTCAGGGGTTTCAGTTCCGAAAAAAAATATTTCAGTATAGCGGTTTTACAGTGTGTGTTCTGTCACAGAGAGCGAAGCGCTGTGGGGGTGGACAGTACTCCAGCGCAAAAAAAAAAAAAATGCTTAATGCACAAGATGGAGGCTCTTTGAAAATTGTTCTGTCCCGACCAAAAACTAGGAGTCACAGACCGTGTTTGTCGGACTCATATACAAACAAGGAATTCTCTTCTTTTTTTTCCCTTCGGAATATGTTTATTTATTAATAACATAGTCACTTTGTTTAAATGCAGTACAACGAGAAAGATTTGTTTTTCATGCCGTGAAATGAATAAAAAAAAAATTATGACAAATGTTGTGTGTCCAATGGGAATAAATATACAGCAAGTACTGTATGTACCCTACGTTGATAACTGTGTCATATAAAGCCATCAAAGGATGATAGGGGGATTTTTAAGATCATTTTGGATACTTCTAACAATTTAAGACACCTTACTTCTTCCTCTCTCCACCCAATTTTACCAAGAACTTAAAATAAAAACATAAAAAAGGTGATTAGAATTCTGTTCTTTAATTACATGGTTCGCCAGACTGAAAATAATAACTCTAGTGAGGGAAATCTTCGAAAGAAAAAAAGAAACAAGGAATGGTTTCCCTTGAAAATCATTGAGTGACGTTATCTGTCAGTTATTTAAAATAAGGAGGGTCATTTTAATATCTGATATGAAAATTTTAAAAACACAGGGACTGGTACACAGTAGTACATAACGCACGAGGAGACACACACAAACACACACATACAAACTCTCTCTGTCTGTCGCACTCCCACTATTTCTCTTCCTCTCATTATCTCTCCCTCTCTCATCTTTCCCTTCCTCTCTCTCTGTCTCTCCCTCTCTGACGCACACTTCCGCTTCTCCCTGTTGTAATCTGACTCACTCTGGGGGTACAATTTCCCTTCAGTACTGGGGCTGCGAGATCAAATCCCAGTTTCCCAAACCCAGCTGTGCCAGACCATTAGGGTCAGGAGAGGAATATTAACACCCAGAGAGGAATATTAACACCCAGGAACGAAACACAGAGCACCAGAACCATTCCGTTTACGAAGTTATCTTTTTCATAACTGTCCTCACTCTCTTTCTCTCTCAGTTATGTTGCATTATTTACCGGAAATGCCTACGCAGATATCGCTTAAAATCAACAGGGATCATTTTAAATATTCATATGAATGAATAATTAAAGGAGTGACGGCTATAGGCCTGGGAGATATATATAAAACAAATGTGTAGTACTTAAACAGCAATAATGAAAAGCCAATACATTCACACTGACAACAATATAATAGTAAATTAACAGATGAATGTACAGTGATTTTTTCGCTTGAGAATCGCTCTCCCCACAGGGCCTTACTGTTTGGTGAAAAGGATTCTGGGTCCAAATGACTTTAAAATACTGAAACCCCAAAGGGAAAATTTTAACACTTATCTCTCAAAACAAAAATATTGTAAGTTGGCATGACTATGACATAAATATAATTCCTTTTTTTTGGAATTTGATTCGCAAGGAGATTTTTTTTTTTTTTCAAAACAGAAAATTGTGTGCTGGTGATATGCAAGAAATTAAGTTTAAAACATTTGCGCTTTTACAATGTGCTTCAGATATATCAAGACTTTAGACTTGAAACAGGCAGCCTCATTTTGATTAACTGCAATAAACAACAACAGCTCTCAGAGGGCGGACTTAAAGAGCACAAACTGTCGAGTCATTGATGATTCCAGACCTCCAACAGAATTTATGGCCACTTATTTAACACACCCCTCCATAGTTATACTAATTATTATTTTTAGTGATTAAAAATCTTTTTTTTAATGTGATAAAGTCATGAAAAAAGCTGGACTGAGACTCAGTGACAGAGTCATTGGGATAAGACCTTTAGAAAATGTGCAAAATTTATTATTTTATTTCAAGGATTGTGGAACTTGAGTTCTAAGACAGTTTTGGGGTTTTTGGATACACTTATTTTTGATTTCTTTTTGTTGGAAATTATAGTAACGCTCTGTGATAAGGTACTAAAAATTTAAGCAGTTACTATGGCACAAATGAAGAACGAGTGCGGAACTAACTGCAAGGAAGCCATTTTTTACTGAGAAATTCTTGAAAAACTCCTTAAAAAAATTGTATACAGTAGCTCATGATGCGTCTACTGTAGAACAAACTAACTGCGAGTAACTCATATGTTGATGGGCAGTTTTTGAGTGGCCTCTTGACCAGATTTTATAGAGTAGCTAATGATAGTTCAATTAATGAACAAATGAGGAGCTAACAAAGGTAAAACTTTACAATAAACAAAATGGCTTCATAACAATTACTTTCTCATTCTTTCCCCATTTTTTCATCAGTTACACAATCATTAGCTAATCTATAAAACTAGATCAGGACTTACTCAAGAGCTGCCCATTAACTGCTGGTTTCTAAGTAGTCAGTTCTTCATTCGTTTGTGAATTAACGAATCAATAGCTACTCTGTAATATGTGATTGGGGGATACTCAAGAAGTGCCCAATAACTATGGTTTACTGTGATTTTGTTCTTCATTCGTTCCTCATTTGATCTTTGGTAACGATTCAAATTTTGTGTACCTTATTGTGAACCGTTTCCGAGACTTACAAACCTCTCCATAAAGGAACCTGTTTTATTTCTCATGGAGCCCTCGGCCATAACAGTGAAAACTGTGAGTCCTCCAGACTGAACCGCTTCGTCTGACGAAGAGGCTCAAAACTACAACGTCATCCTACAGGAATGGGGCCATCGACATCTCGGTCCTCATTGGCCAAGGACTGCACTTTACCTGGGAGTCAATTGTAAAGTCAGCCAATCAGAAGCATTGATTGTTCAGTTAATTAGTCAATGACATGAAGAAGAAATACCAGGGCTGGGTTTGGATCTCAGGGGCAGATTTGGCCATTCCTAATCAGCAGAAACAGAGGAGCCTTTTGTCCCATTTATTCTGTGATTGAAAATTCCCTATGTTAGCCTGTGTCTGAACTGATAGAGTCCAGGTTGAAAAGTAAACTCCAGCTCTGTTATTTTCCATCTTAACAAGTAATCAGAATTAATTCATTAATTCATTAGTCCTACCAACTTACTTACTTACTGAAGAAATGTGGCAATTGGCAAATCACAGTGGTTAGAATAAATCACTGGGAACACGTCCTGTTTCTGAACCAGCATTTCCTCCCCTGATCTCTGCCAGTATCTCCCAGCCCCTTCCTGAGGGCGCCTGCCTGACCCAGCGATCTGCTGTGTCTCACCTTAAACACACCTGATGCAGCTTCTTCTGGGTCAGAGCAGTTGCATCAGGTGTGTGTAAGGTGAAAAACAGCAGATACCTGGATCAGGCTGGTGCCTTAAGGAGAGGGTCAGGAAAGACGGTTCTATAGCAGCGGTCACAGAGCTGAAGAAAACACTAGAGTGGACACGAAACCAGTTCTGGCGAGATTCGCGTCCGCCATCTTACAGAAAGACAGGGTCCCGCATGGAGCTGCGAGAAACCTTCGACCAAGGTAGTTAAGAGGTGGAATACAAAGATTATATTGATGATTTTTACATGAAGTAAGATTCTAAGGGTATAGTAACCTAGGTGAGGTTTGTACATGAGTATATGCGAAAATAGACCCGAAAGTGAACTTGATGCTGAAGATACTATAATTAACAGATTAATCACTTATCATTCATAATATTTTTACTGTGAAAGAAATTCAGTGTTTTTCATTTCATATCTAGTCGCATATATACGTGTACAGCGTTTGATTGCACAATTCCCCCGCCGATTCCTTACACAGGATGGCGGACGCATCTCACGTTTTCTGGTTGGTTCAGCCAATGACGTTCACTCTAGTTTTTTCTTTAGCTCTGTGGCAGAGTTTCTCAAACCCAGTCCTGGGGGACCCCTGTGTGCATTGGTTTTTGTTCCAACCGCAATGGCAATCCCGGAATTTTAACATGCTATTAATTTTCCAAACTAGGAGCTTATGCTGTGGGGTTACTTTTACTCTTAAATTACATTCTGTCAGAAATGTACCTAAGCATGAACCCTCTGTGGCCATGCAGTACGTATTGGATTAAATATCAAACAGTTATTTTCAACATGGTTGAAGAGAGGTATATTATCCATAAACAATGAAACTAAAGACTGAGGTCAATCAGCAAGCTCTTATTTGGTACATACACCTAGCAACCAATCAGAACCACCATAAAGATAATGAAGAATTAAATAACAATGCAAATGATCGAGGCCCACCTGTTTTGCTTTGAGGTATAAGGGGAAAAAAATAGCTCATTATTGAATACAGTATATACCATTTAACCTAGTAACCTATTAAGTCATTAAGTTAGCCAATTAATCTCATTTGTTACCTCTTTTTTGCCAATAGTACAATAAGCACAGTATGAAATTGGTCATCTTTGGGGCATTGCAAAGCTGTTTTTGACATTCTATGCATTAAGATGGTAAATAACCTCCCTGAGCATCAAAAGCACCAAATTAAGAAAAATTATCAGCGTGTTAAAATTCAGGATTTGCTATAGTGGTTGGAATGAAAACCAGCGCACATAGGGGACCCCAGGACTGAATTTGAGAACCACTGCTCGACAGGGGCTAGCATGGTTGTGGGTTCCAGTCCCAGTGCAGCCATGGTAAGATCGAGGCTGCTGCTGGGCCCCTGGGTAAGGCCCTCAAACCCTCTATGTTCCAAAGGGGATTGGCCCCCGTGTATTATAAATAAACTTTAAGCCTCACCGTAATAAATGTAATGCTGGTGTTTTGGATCTAATAGGCTGTTGGTTGTTTCAGGTTTTTAGGGATTAGAGTGCCCTCCTGTCGCCGAGATGAACTGGTCGGCCCTAGAGAGTCTCCTTAGCGGGGTGAATAAGTACTCCACGGTGTTCGGGCGAGTGTGGCTGTCCATGGTGTTCGTGTTCCGGGTTCTGGTGTTTGTGGTGGCGGCCCAGCGCGTGTGGGGCGACGAGAGCAAGGACTTCGTCTGCAACACGCGACAACCCGGCTGCACCAACGTCTGCTACGACAGCATCTTCCCCATCTCCCACATTCGCCTGTGGGCCCTGCAGCTTATCTTCGTCACCTGCCCGTCCCTCATGGTAGTGGCGCATGTCAAATACCGCCAGGAGCGCGACAAGAAGTACGTCGTGACTCACCCCGGAGCGCACCTTTACGCCAACCCCGGCAAGAAGCGAGGTGGTCTGTGGTGGACCTATCTGCTCAGCCTGGTGTTCAAAGCAGCGTTTGATGGAGCGTTCCTCTACATCCTGTACTACATCTACCACGGGTACGACATGCCGCGGCTCTCCAAGTGCTCACTGGATCCCTGCCCCAACACGGTGGACTGCTACATCTCCCGGCCCACAGAGAAGAAGATCTTCACCATCTTCATGGTGGCGTCTTCGGCCGTCTGCATCTTCATGTGCATCTGCGAGATGTTCTACTTGGTGGGCAAGCGGTGTGACAAGATCCTCAGGATTCGCCGCGAGAACGAGCAGCTCGTTTTCGCCGACCGCCATGATATCACCACCCTCGCCCGACCCCGGTCCGAGTACAGCCGCCTGGATCCCACAGTAACCACTAAGACCTCGGCCCCGCCCAAATGCGTCATTGCCGCCAGTGACCAGCTGGAATCCGAGGAGGCTGCCACCTCCACTGAGGCTGAAGCGACCGGGAAGATGGCGTAGCACCGGAGACACGGTCCAAAAAAAGGGATGCGCTGCATCAGTGCGGATTAACAGACAAGAACATATAAAAAAATAAAGAAATAACTTTTAATAAGCTGGACAATACTAAAGGACATAAACTGCGAACCTTGAGGGGTGAAAACATTTCCCAGAATTCAATGATTACTGCTTTTAAATGCCTTTATGAGAAGTGAATGTTCTTTATTTTTTCCCCTGCCGCACAATGCACTGTTCCATACAATGCACTGTTATAGGGTTCAGTTCACACCAAGTAGCCCTCATCCTTTGGCGCTCAAAGTAACACTGAGATAAGTTTATTTATTATTGCAAAGGAGTTGTGGTTCTTAGTGTAAGGACTTCAGAGTTGAAGTGTGATCTTTTTTAATGGACAGGGTTTCTCTGTGCAAGATGTATCCCACAATCCAAGCTTGAATTCTGGGCATGTTTTTTTCTTCAGTCAGCTGCAGTTTATAACCTTGCATGGTTGTATTAGAGTGTCCCCTCTGGTCAGCCAAGGAACTGCAGTCTCTGCCAATCTGTCATTACAACTGTGCCCAGGGCTTTCACTCGAGGGGTGAAAGATGGTGACGATTCAAGGAATCCGCTGCTTGGAAGGGGTCCACAGCTGAAGTGGCTCACAGTAGGACAGGGGCACCATTTTATGAAAAAGTATGGGGCCCCAGTGCAATGTTCTTACAGGGGGGCTATGAATTCACAGCCACGACCTTCAGGTTTGTCCCATTCAGCTACGCGAGAGTGTGATGAGGAAGGACCATCAGGGAAACATAGAGGATTTTAATACTGTGATGTGACGCCTGTGCCCAAGCCACTGAAATTTAACAGACACAGGGTAAGGATAAAAAATGGGAGATACAAACTAACAGCATTACGCCTTTTCCCCAGACTAGATCTACAGCCTCTCTTTACACTCAGAATTGCTCATTTAACATCTTCATGTGTCCTGGAGCAGTTGCACAATGAGAGCGCGCTGAAGGCTGAAAAACAGGCATACACCCACAGCAGTGACGCGCCTCACGCAAAAACAGAAAGCACAACATGTACAGAGCCCAATGCGCAGAGCAGGGGTGGGATGATTAGTCTAAACAAAAATCATACTCCAACTAACTCCTGCTTTTGAAAGACTGACACATTATACGTACATACAAATAACTCTCTCTTGCGCTCTATCTTTATAAGCAACATTTAAATGTGATGTCAGCTCTGGCTTCCTTTCAACAATTTTACATTATGTTGTTGGGCATTAATTTATTAATGTATGCCATTCCTGGTCATGGAGGTACAGAAAATACCCAAAAATCAATGTGCACAGTCTGTACCTTTACCACACATTCACCGTTTCATTTCAAATTCAATGTGCAGGAGTGCATAGCCAAACACCAATTGTGCAAGTGTTCCAAAGCTTTTAGACAAACAGACTCCGTGCACAGAAAACAGTATGCTTGTGCAACAGCCCAATGTAAGGTAACACCTGCCCCAGCATGCAGCAGTTGCCTGAACAGAGAGATGGTGTCTCGTTTCTCCAGCGGAACACACCCACACACTTGTACAAAATAACCCCCCCCTCCAGGCTCACAAGAGCCCTGTGCAAACAGAAGCAGATCTCTGTGCAAATTCAGCATTTCTACAGAGCGCCTGAATAATGAACAGGTGCACTGAGATCTCAGGTCAAACTTTGCATTGCATCAACACAATAAATTTTGTACTACCTAATGCATCTTTATTTATGACCTTTTTTTTAAAAATAAATATATTCATACATATCAACCAGACATGAATGTTTCTATTGTGCTTTTTTGTGACATTCCTGGTAAAGAAGCCAATGCAAGGAGGCAATAAGTTTTAGAAGATGAGAATCACGACTGAGGTTCATCAATAAGCTGATAATTAGGCTTCTAAACACAGGTGTTCAAGTTCTTTCCAAACGGTTATCCTAAACCAGTCACAAAAATAATACCAAACAGGTTTGACTCATCGTAATATTTTTTTTGTTCATGAAATCTTAATTACCTAATAAATGGTTAGTTTTAGTGACAAAATGTCCACAGTTTCAACCATTAAAAGTCAATTGATTCTACAATTTCTAGAGTCAGAATTTTCCTCTCTTTTTATGGAATAAACTAATTCGTGATATAGAACAAATTTAATATGCAGCGCTTCAGCAATAGCTATTTCTGATAATATGTGGCATAACAGTGAAAGTAATCCATATGAGAATGGATAGTGCAGTTAAGAAAAATTAGCAACTCGTTGAAGTTCTGGGATTGCAATTATGGCTGGAACAAAAACCAGCAGACACAGTGGGTCCCCAGGACCGAGGTTGGGAACCCCTCCACAACAGCACAATAGACGTTGTGAAAAGTTTGAGCCAAGAAACAGCACTCCGCTTGAATGTTGTAGGCAGATGCCGGACAGGTGTGCGCTGTGAAAACGAGAGTCCCGCGATCATACCTGAACCGAGAAGTAAATACGTACTACCTAATTTTACTAACTCGAATAGTGAAGCGATCAAACATTTATTTTAAGGTGTATAAGCTACACCGGGTTCAAGTTCGGGGGGGAAATATAGAAGAGTGAACATGACCGATGTTGCTTTACGTCCTTAGTTGCCTATTTAATGTGCTACATAAGACTACAAGTCAATCAAATGACATGTCTTTGAAATATAGGATTAACATCTGGCTGCGGTTGAATAACGGTACTGGAAGCAGTTTAACTTGCTAAATCGAGTGCAAATAAGTCGCAAATGTAAATTCTATACAACGTCGCCTTCTGAGAAACGACATTGTTGAAATGTTTGAATTGGGCGAGACCCGACTCTCTCTAAGCGTCATAATTTCCGCATCTTCCGCCTAAAAAATTCCACGACAAGTTCTAGAAACAGCTCCTCCTCCTTCTCCAACTGTAGAGAAAACAACGCCCTAAAACAAAAGAAATGCCCGCCCCATCTATCTAACCAATAAACAACAACTATTCTTGTCGTACTTTTGACAGACGTAATCTTACTCCAATCCTCGTTAAAACAGCCTTGATCTGAACTACGTCATCGTAAGTCGTCAGGTCTGGAAATGAGTTTTCACTACGGACAGGTAGGGGTTTCGCTTCCTGGTTGTAAAAATGTATAAGTTTTAAAGTTGGCCTTGTGTTCAGTTTCAATTAAAATTCACACAATAAAACTCTAGGATTACTTGAGACTCTGCAATTCAAAACAGACGTTTTCTTATGTCCGTATGAAAACGATATAGCTAGTCATTCATCATTTGAGTCTGCTCCCGTGATGTGAGGGTCCCAAGATATTATTTAGCTAAGAAAGCAAGTGACTCTCAGTTTAGGAAATGATGTTCGGACACTACGGCGTAATTTCAGTTGATGCAAACATTTTTGTCCAGGTTTAATGCCATTTCAGTTAACTTTGCAAATGTCACTTTCATCTTCCGGCTTGTAAAACAGCCTCATGTCTGTGAAGTTTGATGCCTCTTAAACCGGCCAGTGCAGTGAGTTTCACTAGCTGTTCTCTCGGTTCATGAACACAGTCACTAGTTTTAGTCTTTTATTGCGCTGAGTATCCAAATGGTTTCCTCCTCAGAAAGAAACTTAGAGTTCGGACAGGAGAATTAGCGGGGAAGAGTTGGTTTCAACTTGTTCTGGCTGGATTTAAATGACATATTAGCGGCCGCTTAATACCAAATGAGAATAATAAGACTGATAATTCGTGTCAAAGATCAGCCGGTTAATGTCGCTGGTCTTGCGTTTATCCAGTATATTCGCATCGTCGCAACAATGGAAAGTCAGAATTAGTCTTCTTAAACACATTATTTCAAGGCCAAGTTTAAAAAAAAAAAAAAAAAACACTTGCGTGAACAACTTACGGTTTCAGTTTGCATTATTTGTTCATTGTGTCAGTAGCTGTGATATGTAATGCTTGTTGCAACATGCGAGTTATTCAAATAAAAAGGGAAGTTCATTTACAAGGTTATTTTGATTGTGAATATTGTGAGGTTCATTGGAGTTAAACATCTTGGGCGGGCTCTTTTGCCACACAGGGTTACCCTACGCAGGGTCATAATTACCCAGGCCAACACCCCCCTCCAAGGGGCCAGGTGCCCCCGGGAGCCCCCTATGGTGGCGGGATTCCCCCTGGAGGTCCTGGAGGGCATTACAGCAGTCCCACTGCCCCAGGCTATGCCCCTTACGGGGGGCAGCACCCCGCAGGACAGGCTCCAGGAGCCCCCCATGGCTCCTACCCTCAGTCAGGGCCTGGGGGCCAGTTTGGGCCTGGTAGGGGTGGAGCTCCAGGGGCCCCCTATGGAGGGCCGGCCGCCCCAGGAGGCAGTTTTGGGGGCCAGGCTCCCGGAGCACCGTACGGGGGGTATGGAGTTCCACAGGGGGGTCATTACGGCCAGCAGCCTCCTGCAGGTGAGTGGCTTCCTGGACAACCCTTCCTGCTTTGCTGCGTCATTATCCTCTATTTGTGTCCTTAGTAACAGGTTACTAACTGCTGTGCCCTTAACATACATTGTGTACTAAATTTAACCATAATTGAGCTGACATTATACCGAGCTCGCTGTCTAACTTTATAGCAACACAGTTTGGCTCTAAGCGTTAAGCTGTCTCAGACAGCCATTTCATTCATGGATGATGACAACATAACACTGAGACAGCGAATAGGTCTTGTGACATGAACAATTACACGACTTTTAAAAAGTTTGCTGCTAACTTAAATAGCGTGAAATTCGCGGGCAATGTAACAGTAGAAGCTACAAGCTAGCTGAAGTGGTTCGGCTGTCTCTCACAGAGATGAACTGAGTGCCTATTTCATATGTTTGATGATGGATATTAAGTAGATATGACAACTTTTCTCGAACCCTGTAGGGAGTAGCGCTACAACATCATTTCCATTCAAAAAACTAACCAAACGTTCATCTTGTTGTGGCTATAAGTCGCTGATACCGGGATTTTCTCCACGACAGAGCGTATGTCCTCCCGTGTATCTGTGTCCGTAGCCATTGTTGATTTCGGAGACTACAATTTCAAACTCGGCGCAGCAGCTATGTCATGGCTCTCGGCCACACCTTCTGTTCGTTGGTTGGTCCGGCGTACTTTCTGCCGAGGTAAACGAGGCAGAGCTCCGAGTGATCAGACCGAGTGGTGAAGCGAAATGAAATTGAGCGGAAGTACGTAGGCTGGCGGAGTCAGGCTAGTTTTACATGGCTGGTAGTCGTCTTTTATGAATTCGCTGTGAGTTTTCCATTGCCGCCAATGCTTAACAGAGCACCTAGAGGTCATCTGACAATTTAAATCTCCGTCTTTGGAGAAAAAGGAAATGATTAGTCTTCCTTATATCATCAATCAATTTTGATGAAGGTTCACTCCATGCAAACAGATGCAAATAGATGGAAATCCTGATTTTCATATGAAATACCCCTTAAAGAAGGCAACATTGTTCATTTGAGGTAAATTCCCTGGATTATGTTCTTATTTCCTGGGCTTAGATAGTGTGGTTTTCAAAAGATGTTTTCAATGAGTGAACGACACTCCGACATAAAGAGGCTGAACTGTCATTGTGTCCAATCACAGGAGGAGTCTGCTCTTTTTTATATATATGTGCAGACAACTTGTAGCGAACCCGTCTCCCTGTTCGAAAATTCAGTTGTTTGGAGAAAAAGGTTGATGGTCTGTTCTGAGTTTGGTAGGTCATCCATATTGTGATCAGAGTTGTTTTGAGCATCACCACAAACTGGAAAACCATGAAAATGCATGTACTTATGCTTAAAGGTAACCAATCTGTTCTTTTTTATATATAATTTAATAGATATGACCAAAACAAATGGGAATAAATAAATGTTTTCTCCGAGAACGCTTGCAATCCCCGAATATTGAATGTGAAAATAGTTTTGCGACCCGCAAATTTTTTTTTTTTGCGATTTGCCATTTGAAATATTCATTACTATTCATGAGTATGCAAAAATATTGCCACGCGAAAGCGGATGTGCGCGGTGGACGCAGAAATGAAGAGAAGTTGGACAACTGCTAAATGCCGCGGCCAAAGAAATATCTGACTGATTCGGCCGCAAAAGTGCTGGAAAAAGCCAGGAAGAAGATCGATTGAAGACCAGGATAAATATAAAAGGCCAATGTGTTCGCTGGTAAACTTTTAAAGCCAGGTTTGGAGATATTTCCGATGAAGATGTGGCCTAACTTTTGCTGGATACGTAAGTAAACTTGATGCCTGGTGAAAAATGCCCGATTTCCCTGTTTCCTAGCACTTTTAGATTGTTGAATCTGATGACTGATCTGACGTGACTTTTCATACAAATCGCCTATGCATATTAAGTAATAGGCACGTCGAAATGGCCGCCGTCCAGCAGCCACAATGGCTGATCATAACGGTCGAGTGATTGCTTTCGTTTGGAATTTATCCTTGTTAGGGGTCGAGGATGACATTAAAACTTACACACAAATCTTTTTATTGGAACAGCCTGGCAAATTATGCTAAAAAAAGTTGAGAATAAGGAACGAATTGGTTACCTTTAAGTAAACCATTTCAGACCGTCTTCAGTGCTGTTCTGAGGCCTGTGCCGTTATGCACATTAGCTCACACGTACACACCTTTACTTCATATGTGGATTTCTGTTCTCAGCTTATGCACACAAGTGTGTCCAGTTTCCTGAGTTATCAGAAGTGTGCCGCTGTAAAATGCCCTCACACACAGGCATTTAATGCAGACGTGATAACTGTATGCTAATTAATGTGTGACATCACCAGTGCGCGTCAGTGCCCAAGTGCTTTGGCAGGTGTGGGGAAACGGGGAGGCCTCAAAGGTGCTGCGTGACCGCGGTCTGTGCTGACTCTGGCTTTGTGAAATGTTTGTTGATTGGCTCAGGTTCTGTGTGGTTTGCTTTGATTGGCTCTGGTTCTGGGGGATGATTGGTGATTGGCTCGGGTTCTCTGCAGTTTGGTTTGATTGGATCCGGTTTTGTGGAATGTTTTGTGATTAGCTCTGATTCTGAGCGGTTTACTTTGATTGGCTCTGGTTTGGGGGATGATTGGTGATTGGCTCAGGTTTTGTGCAGTTAACTTTGATTGGCTCTAGTTTTGGGGAGAAAAAATCTGTTTTTTTGTTGTGGGAAAAATTTTCTCATACGAATTTAGGCGCCGTGTATTTGTGGTACGTTTTGTATTTGTAAAACAGAATATATTCGTTTGTTAATGGGGTTTTTGTATTTGCAAATCACACTGTTTGCACATGAATCAGTTTTGTATTTGTGAATCACATTGTGTTTGTTAGTGAATCGTAGTGCAATTGTAAAATATTCTGTTTGTATATTTGGTTTTGGCTGTAATTTAACTCCATAGACAATCCTAATGGCTCAAAGACCAGTTGACACTTGCTTTTAATAAAGTTAATGCTTGTTAAAGAGTATCCTAGGTTATTTTTACTTTAATCTTGCATAGATTGCTTTTGAATGTCACTCGTCCCTCTATAAATACATTTTTGTCCCTCCATAACGCTACTTTAAATGTGTACAGCAAAAAATTATAAAGTCAAAAACTACTTTCTGCTACATTTTTAGAATGTCCATTGCGTGTGATATCACCCACAGAAAAGATGTCATTATAACTTTAAAGGCAGAGCAGACTTTTTGACAAGTGTCCCTGGATCTCCAATTTACTGAATTTCCCTTGTCCCTCCGCTAACGCTGACTTCTGACCTCAGCCAAAGCCACAAAAATTAAGAAAAATGTTTGGTTTTTTGACAGGGCTGTGCCTTAATTACCTAGATACCTAAAATAAAATAGTTGTCTGGAAAGGCCCATTTTTTTTATTTCAGGAATGCTTTTTGTTCCCAAAAACCTGTCAGTTTGTCCCTCCATAACACGTGGAATTGCCCAGATGAAAACAAATAAACAGAAAAAAAATGTCTGTATTAGAGCATCAGTACAAACCGAATGGCGAGGAAACGCGGCTGGACACTAGCTGAGATGCACTGCACTGAAATCGGTTTGGGCCACTGATTTGTGACTGTCACCTGCCCAATTAAGATTTTCCCTTGCAAAATATTTGATTTTTGTACTCTTTTTAAAGCACATCCTGTTAAAATGGGGAGGAAATGTGTTCATTGTGGTTAATGTTGTTATCATCTAATATAAAAAAATTTTCGAATATATTTTGGTTGGGAAAAGTTGCACAGTGGTCAAAAAATCTGGCCCTCCAGTCCAAATCTGTCTGTGTTTCCTTACCTTCCCAGGTAAATAACTGCAAAATATTGTAATAATTGCTGTGGGAGGGTGGATGGGAGGATGGGAGGACGGAAAAACAGCAGCGGTTTGGGTGGTGGTTTGATGGTCGCTGGCGTGACAGATATGGGATGTGCTGTAGTGATGTTTAGGGCAGCCGCGCCCTGACCCTTCCCTTCACCCCCTGTGCAGGTAACATCCCCCCGGGGGTGAATCCTGAGGCCTATCAGTGGTTCCAGTCTGTGGACACAGATCACAGTGGCAGTATCAGCCTGAGGGAGCTCAAACAGGCCCTGGTGAACTCCAACAACTCCGCATTTAAAGATGAAGCCTGCCTGATGATGCTCAGTGAGTACTGCGGACCAGCCAAGGGAAGAGCACTGTAATAGTGACTGTCACTGCAGGAGTACTGTAATAGTGACTGTCACTGCAGGAGTACTGTAATACTGACTGTCACTGCAAGAGTACTGTAATACTGACTGTCACTGCAGGAGTACTGTAATACTGACTGTCACTGCAGGAGTACTGTTATACTGACTGTCACTGCAGGAGTACTGTAATACTGACTGTCACTGCAGGAGTACTGTAATACTGACTGTCACTGCAGGAGTACTGTTATACTGACTGTGACTGCAAGAGTACTGTAATACTGACTGTCACTGCAGGAGTACTGTAATACTGACTGTGACTGCAGGAGTACTGTAATACTGACTGTGACTGCAGGAGTACTGTAATACTGACTGTGACTGCAGGAGTACTGTAATACTGACTGTGACTGCAGGAGTACTGTAATACTGACTGTGACTGCAGGAGTACTGTTATACTGACTGTCACTGCAGGAGTACTGTTATACTGACTCACTGCAGGAGTACTGTAATACTGACTGTCACTGCAGGAGTACTGTTATACTGACTCACTGCAGGAGTACTGTTATACTGACTGTGACTGCAGGAGTACTGTTATACTGACTCACTGCAGGAGTACTGTAATACTGACTGTCACTGCAGGAGTACTGTTATACTGACTCACTGCAGGAGTACTGTAATACTGACTGTGACTGCAGGAGTACTGTTATACTGACTCACTGCAGGAGTACTGTAATACTGACTGTCACTGCAGGAGTACTGTTATACTGACTCACTGCAGGAGTACTGTAATACTGACTGTGACTGCAGGAGTACTGTTATACTGACTCACTGCAGGAGTACTGTAATACTGACTGTGACTGCAGGAGTACTGTAATACTGACTCACTGCAGGAGTACTGTAATACTGACTGTGACTGCAGGAGTACTGTTATACTGACTCACTGCAGGAGTACTGTAATACTGACTGTCACTGCAGGAGTACTGTTATACTGACTCACTGCAGGAGTACTGTAATACTGACTGTGACTGCAGGTCACTGTTATAAAGACTCCCTGATGTAGTAATACTGACTGTCACTGAAAGAGCACTGTTGTACTGACTGTCACTGAAAGAGTGATGTAGTTCTGACCATCACTGAAAGAGTAATATAGTACTGACTGTCACTGAAATAGTACTGTAGCTCTGACAGACACCGGAAGAGTGATGTAGTACTGAAGGAGCACTGACCATCCTCGTTGATGACACTGATGACACTGATGACACTGATGACCGTGCTCAGGGCCGTGCTCAGGTGTCCTGAACCAGCAGCCTCCTGCATCCCAGTGACGCACCGCAGCTCCTGAGCCCCTGCGCTGTCTGAGCGCGCTCAGTAATGACTTACAGTGCATACTGCATTAAGCCAAAGGCCTCATGTTGTGCTGAGATTAGTGCCCACGCATGAGGGATTAAATCAGGTGAAAGAAGCAGGGTCTGTTATTGGAGTGACCGGTGAATGAGCGACATTGAACTGAAACAGTTATGCAAATGGTTTGACAATCTGGACAAACGTCCGCAGTCATTACGGTGGAGTTTGGTGTAACCAGCTGGGATCAAATGAGGGTGTATTTTAAAATGTGGGCGTTGAGCAGCTACACGGGAACGTGAGATCGAATGCTCTCTGTGACAGCAGCCCATGGATATGATTCTTGGTTGCTAGGAGACCAAGCAGTGCTCTGCATAAGTGGATAATGTGAGAGAATGCTAGGAATCGTGGGTAAAGTCCTGCTGTGTGCAGTTTTTTGTGACTCACTGTGGTGAGCCAGGATTCAGGAGTCATTCCAGTCAAGCTTTTACTTCACTGGTCACACTGCAATAAAAACGAGTTCACCTGAACAAGTATTCCTGTCCTATAATTTACAGTTGGAATCTTTATCATGTTACTTTCCTGCATAACAGGACAAAAACTCCTGTCATTGTGACTCAGTAATTTGTTGCTTCTCTCAAGATTTACCTGTGGTGTTAGAAAATGTCACTTATCAAGCATTCAGTGGCTGACAACAGGATAATATCACCTGAAGCAGAGCTGCTGCCCAACCACTGGTGTGTTCTCTAATGTATTTCCTGTTAACTGAGAGGGGTGTGGCTGTGCTCTGTGTGTCTGAAGGGTGTGCTGCCCAACCACTGGTGTGTTCTCTGTGGTTGTGCTGCTCTGTGCTGTAACTGAGAGGGGAGTGGCTGTGTGGCTGTAACTGAGAGGGTGTGGCTGTGCTCTGTGCTGTAACTGAGTGACTGAGGGTGTGGCTGTGCTCTGTGCTGTAACTGTGGCTCTGTGCTGTAACTGAGAGGGGTGTGGCTGTGCTCTGTGCTGTAACTGAGAGGGGTGTGGCTGTGCTCTGTGCTGTGACTGAGAGGGGTGTGGCTGTGCTCTGTGCTGTGACTGAGAGGGGTGTGGCTGTGCTCTGTGCTGTGACTGAGAGGGGTGTGGCTGTGCTCTGTGCTGTAACTGAGAGGGGTGTGGCTGTGCTGTAACTGAGAGAGGGGTGTGGGTGTGGCTGTGCTCTGTGCTGTAACTGAGACTGTGCTGTAACTGAGAGGGGGTGGTGGCTGTGCTGAGAGGGGTGTCTGTGCTGTAACTGAGAGGGGGTGTGGCTGTGCTCTGTGCTGTGACTGGGGTGGCTGTGCTGTAACTGAGAGGGGTGTGGCTGTGCTCTGTGCTGTGCTGAACTGAGGGGTGTGGCTGTGCTCTGTGCTGTAACTGTGGCTGTGCTCTGTGCTGTGACTGTGGCTGCCTGACTGAGGGTGCTGTGACTTGTGGCTCTGTGCTGTAACTGAGAGGGGCTGTGGCTGTGCTCTGTGCTGTGACTGAGAGGGGTGTGGCTGTGCTCTGTGCTGTGACTGAGAGAGGGGGGGGTGTGGCTGTGTGGCTGTACTCTGTGGCTGTGCTGTAACTGAGAGGGGTGGTGGCTCTGTGCTCTGCTTTGCTGTAACTGAGTGCTCTGTGCTGTGACTGAGAGGGGTGTGGCTGTGCTCTGTGCTGTAACTGAGAGGGGTGTGGCTGTGCTCTGTGCTGTAACTGAGAGGGGTGTGGCTGTGCTCTGTGCTGTAACTGAGAGGGGAGTGGCTGTGCTCTGTGCTGTAACTGAGAGGGGTGTGGCTGTGCTCTGTGCTGTAACTGAGAGGGGTGTGGCTGCGCTCTGTGCTGTAACTAACATAACATGAAACATGAATGGCGAGAACAGGCCGTTCAGCCCAACAAGGCTCGCCAGTTTCTTTATACTATTGTGAATATATCACTTCAGATACTCAATGACTCAATGGTATCTAGCTTAAAGTCAAGTCTGCTCTTGAAAACTCCCAAGGTCTCTGCCTCAACAATATGGTCAGGCAAGCTATTCCACATAGAAATTACTCTTTGGGTGAAGAAATATTTCCGAATATCAGTGCTAAAAAATTTACCTTTGGTCAACTTCCATTTGTGACCCCGAGTTCTACTAACAACACTTGGTCGAAGGAATCCTACATAATTCACTTTATTACTCCCTTTAACATATTTAAAGGCCTCAATCAGGTCACCCCTTAGTCTCCTTTTCCTAAGACTAAAGAGATTAAGGATTTTCAGCCTCTTCTCATAGCTTTCATCTTTTATACCCTTAATTAACTTAGTGGCTCTTCTCTGAACTTTTTCTAGAGCCTCTATATCTTTCTTAAAGTATGGACCCCAGAACTGTACACAATACTCCAGATGTGGTCTGACGAATGTGGTGGACAAAAGAAGCATCACCTCCTTGGATTTGTACTCAATACTTTTGGCAATGTATCCCAGCATCCGATTGGCTTTTTTAACTGCTACGGCACAATGGCTAGAGCCTGTGAGGGTTTGGTCAACAATCACTCTCAGATCTTTTTCGTGTGTAGCACATTCCAGTTTTAAACCTCCCATGAAGTAATCCCGTCTAATGTTTTTATTACCTACATGTACAAAACCCAAAACCAGTGAAGTTGGCACGTTGTGTAAATCGTAAATAAAAACAGAATACAATGATTTGCAAATCCTTTTCAACCTATATTCAATTGAATACACTGCAAAGACAAGTTACTTAATGTGTTTTAACAGGTTTTTTTGTAATTTTTTGCAAATATTAGCTCATTTGGAATTTGATGCCTGCAACATGTTTCAAAAAAGCTGGCACAAGTGGCAAAAAAGACTGAGAGAGTTGAGGAATGCTCATCAAACACTTATTTGGAACATCCCACAGGTGAACGGGCTAATTGGGAACAGGTGGGTGCCATGATTGGGTATGAAAGCAGCTTCCCTGAAATGCTCAGTCATTCACAAACAAGGATGGGGCGAGGTTCACCACTTAGTGAACAAATGCGTGAGCTGATTGTCGAACAGTTTAAAAACAACATTCCTCAACGAGCTATTGCAAGAAATTTAGGGATTTCATCATCTACGGTCCGTAATACCAAAAGGTTCAGAGAATCTGGAGAAATCACTGCATAAAAGTTTACAAGGCCGAAAAACCAACATTGAATGCCCGTGACCTTGATCCCTCAGGCGGTACTGCATCAAAACCGACATCGTGTGTAAAGGACATCACCACATGGGCTCAGGAACACTTCAGAAAACCACTGTCAGTAACTACAGTTCGTCGCTACATCTGCAAGTGCAAGTTAAAACTCTACAATGCAAAGCGAAAAGCTATTTATCAACAGCACCCCCTGTGGGCCCAAGCTCATCTAAGATGGACTGATGCAAAGTGGAAAAGTGTTCTGGTCTGACGAGTCCACATTTCAAATTGTTTTTGGAAACTTGTCCTCCGGACCAAAGAGGAAAAGAACCATCCGGACTGTTATAGGCGCAAAGTTCAAAAGCCAGCATCTGTGATGGTATGGGGGTGTATTAGTGCCCAAGGCATGGGCAACTTACACATATGTGAAGGCACCATTAATGCTGAAAGGTACATACAGGTTTTGGAGCAACATATGTTGCCATCCCCAACTTTTTCATGGACGCCCCTGCTTATTTCAATGGCCACATTCTGCACGTGTTACAACAGCATGGCTCCGTGAGTAAAAGAGTGCGGGTACTAGACTGGCCTGCCTGTAGTCCAGACCTGTCTCCCATTGAAAATGTGTGGCGATTATGAAGCGTAAAATATCAACGGAGACCCGGACTGTTGAACAACTTAAGCTGTACATCAAGCAAGAATGGGAAAGAGTTCCACCTGAAAAGCTTCAAAATTGGTCTCCCTCAGTTCCCAAACGTTTACTGAGTGTCGTTAAAAGGAAAGGTGATGTAACACAGTGGTAAAAAGGGCCCTGTGCCAACTTTTTTGCAATGTGTTGCTGCCTTTAAATTCTAAGTAAATGATTATTTAAAAAAAAAATAAAGTTTCTCAGTTTGAACATTAAACATCTTGTCTTTGCAGTGTATTCAGTTGAATATAAGTTGAAAAGGATTTGCAAATCATTGTATTCTGTTTTTATCTACGATTTACATGGGCTACATTAAATTTCATTTGCCACATTTCTGCCCAATTCTGGATTCTATCCAAATCATTCTGAATCACTTTAATGGACTCTAAACTATTTGCCAAACCTCTCAATTTAGTATCATCTGCAAATTTAACTAATTTGCTCTCAAGATTCCTATCAAGGTCATTAATGTAGATGAGGAACAGCTGGGGTCCCAACACCGATCCCTGGGGGACGCCACTCCCCACCATACCTAGCTCAGATGAGATACCACTGACCACCACTCTTTGTGTTCTGTCCTGTAACCAGTTTTGAATCCACTCCAGAATACCTCCTGTAACTCCAATGGAGCTCATTTTAAAAATTAGTCTCTTATGTGGTACTGTATCAAAGGCTTTCTGAAAATCCAAGTATATGATGTCATAAGCCCTGCTCTGGTCATAAGTCTTGGTGGCCTCTTCAAAAAATTCCAGAGGGTTTGTCAGGCATGACCTTCCCTTACGGGAACCATGTTGGCTATCCCTCAAGATATTGTTACGTTCAAGAAATAAGTCCAGCTCATCTTTTATAATAGATTCCAATATTTTGCACGCAATGCAAGTTAAACTGACTGGCCTGTAATTTCCTGGCTCAGTACGGTCCCCTTTCTTATATATTGGTATTATATTGCCCTGTTTCCAATCATTTGGGATTTCTCCAGTTTCTAAAGACCGTCTGAAGATGGCGGATAGCAGCTTAAAGATGATCTCACTAACTTCCCTGAGCACTCTAGTATATAAGCCATCAGGACCCGCTGCCTTATCTGCCTTTAGTTTATGCAACTTGTCTAATACTTCGTTATCCCTAACCTCAATTTCCGCTAAATAATCTTGAGCATTGGACATGCCCTCTGGCTGAATAAAGACCTGCTCTGAGGTAAAATTCTCAACAAAGTAACTGTTTAAGGTATCCCCAATATCCTTGTTATCATATAGCAGCGATCCATATTTATTCTTTATGTACTTAACCTCCTCTTTCACTTCCCTTTTTCTGCTACAGTACTGAAAGAAGCGCTTAGGATTAGTTTTTGCCCCCTCTGCAATTTGCCTTTCATACAGTCTTCTAGCATTCCTCAGCTCTTTTTTTGACCACAGCTCGCATTTTACAGTATTCAGGCTTCGTATTCTCATTGTTATCCTTTATGTACATCTTATAAAGATTCCTCTTTTCCCTCAAACTCCTACGAAAGCTGTGGTCATCCACTGAGGATTCTGCTTTTTCAGCTTACTTTTGGACACCTTTGGAATGAATTTGCATTGTGAATCAAGTAAAACCCCCTTAAATCTTTCCCACATCTCATTTACAGACTCACAGTCCAGAAGTGTCTCCCATTTTATTTCGCTTAGATATGAGCGCATCCTGTCAAAGTTTGCTCGCCTAAAATTGAAAATATTTGTTTTTGAAGACACCTTTTTAACTTCCCACGAAACATCAGAATTAACAGTAGAGTGATCACTTGTCCCAAGTGGCTCCAGTACCTCAGCATTGCTAATTCTATCTGGGTCATTACAGAGCACTAAATCTAAAATTGTCTTCTCTCTTGTAGGTTTATTAATATACTGCACCAAAAAATTGTCATTTATAACATCTAGAAATTCTTCCTCCCCCCTCCCCTGTCCTTTCACCATTTCCCAATCGATACCAGGATAATTGAAGTCTCCCATAATAATAGTCCCTCCACCTCTACAAGCTTGCGTAATCATCTTAAAGAGCATTTCGTTGACTGTACTGTCCAAAGCTGATGGTCGATAGCATACTTCTATGTTTTAACCTGTCTCGTGTTTTCCAATGAGCCTGACCCAGATATCTTCACAGGGCAAGGAATGTTCATTTTCAGGAATTTCCGGCACATTTATGTTCTCGTTCACATAGAGTGCTACGCCCCCTCCTCGCCTATTACATCTATCCTTCCTAAAGAGCTTATAACCTTCTATATTATATTCATCTCCATCCTCTTCACTAAGCCATGTCTCTGTAATCCCAACTATATCATACCTGAGAGGGGTGTGGCTGTTGTTATGACTTGAAAATCACAACAAAGAAATCCAGCAATGACAACCTAAACAAATTTATTCTTCACTGATTAGGTCTAAAAATTTCTACAAATAATCCACTGTTTAATCTTATAATAACACTCTAATGCCACTATGTAACTCTGATGCCAAAACAAAAACTCTGCCCCTACTGACCAAAATCACAGCATTTATATAGACTAGGAACATTCTGGAAAGATCTACAGGAGTCCTGGGTGATCCGGCCCCCTCCAGGCAAGAAGATGCCAGAAGCTTCTAGAAAGCACTAGTTTATTTCATCACAGACAAGTGGTATTGCATCAGACCATGCAAAATAGACTGTTACACAGACATACCACCAGAGGGTGCTAAATGATAACCAAAATAAACATATTGCTGACCAGTCATAATGGGCATTTAAATAGTGTCTAACAAATCTCCATTTACAAATGATATGCAGTGCTGTACACAAAATACTCATAACACTGTGCTCTGTGCTGTGACTGAGAGGGGTGTGGCTGTGCTCTGTGCTGTGACTGAGAGGGCTGTGGCTGTGCGCTGTGCTGTACCTGAGAGGGGTGTGGTTGTGCTCTGTGCTGAAACTGAGAGGGGTGTGGCTATGAACTGTGCTGTAACTGAGAGGGGTGTGGCTGTGCTCTCTGCTGTAACTGAGAGGGGTGTGGCTGTGCTCTGTGCTGTAACTGAGAGGGGTGTGGCTGTGCTCTGTGCTGTAACTGAGAGGGGTGTGGCTGTGCTCTGTGCTGTGACTGAGAGGGGTGTGGCTGTGAGCTGTGCTGTAACTGAGAGGGGTGTGGCTGTGAGCTGTGCTGTAACTGAGAGGGGTGTGGCTGTGCTCTGTGCTGTGACTGAGAGGGGTGTGGCTGTGCTCTGTGCTGTGACTGAGAGGGGTGTGGCTGTGCTCTGTGCTGTGACTGAGAGGGGTGTGGCTGTGCTCTGTGCTGTAACTGAGAGGGGTGCGGCTGTGAGTTCGGCGGGGGTGTAGGATGATATTTGTGCCTCAGATCTCACCGGCTCAGCGCTCGGGAAAGTCACACACATTTTGTTCACACCCCGAAGTTATTTCAGTAAAACATTCTGATTGGCTGGACAGGTTGTCTCACATGCGAAAGCAGCTTTTTTTGCCTGCTATTGAAGTGGGGTCACAGATAATAATATAATAATTCTTGACCGCTGTTTTTATAAAAATGTTGAGAATTAAATATTCTGAGCAAACCCTGATGCTTATTCATTTACACCTCACTGCCAGCAGTGAATCGCTGAAATACGCTGGTGTACACAACTCTCTTAACTGTGTGTGCAACGAGCTCTATCTGTACATACATGTTTGATCAAACCAAGGGTGTGTGTGTATACAGATATGTTTGATGAGACCCGGTGTGTGTGTGTGTGTGTGTGTGTGTGTGCGCGCGCGCGTGTGCGTGTGTGTGTACGTACAGATATGTTTGATGAGACCCGGTGTGTGTGTGCGTGTGTGTGTACGTACAGATGTGTTTGATGAGACTCAGTGTGTGTGTGTGTGTGTACAGATATGTTTGATGAGACCAGGTGTTTGTGTAGAGATGTATTTGATAAGACCCGTTGTCTGTGTTTGTGTTCAGATATGTTCGATAAGACGCGGTCGGGTCGTATGGACCTGTTTGGTTTTTCTGCGATGTGGGCCTTCCTGCAGCAGTGGAGAGCCATCTTCCAACAGTACGACCGCGACCGATCCGGATCTATCAGCGCTAACGAGCTGCACCAGGGTGAGCCGCTGTGTGTGTGCGTGTGTGTGTGTGTGTGTGTGTGTGTGTGTGTGTTAGTGTTAAAAATCTCATGTTATTTTCTGACCCCTTTGATTTCCTGTTCCGCGGCTCAGAGACAAGCCTCTCTCTTCTATTGGCTGCACGTGTAGTCATGGTAACATCACAGGTTTGGTTGAGTTAGTTGATTTTGGAGAGCAGGATTGCCACTGCTGTAGTCCTCGGCTAACGCTGTTCCCAAGCCTGTTCTCACTGTTTTTTAAACTGAAGTTTCACTGTTTAATTAAATTTCATCTGTCGCTGGCTTCCATTGCGCAGTGGCTGATATTTCTGTGTCACATGAGCGCAAAGGCGATGTAATTGATGAGTCCCTGAGCTCCGCAGCTTGTATTTCTCAGCGGAGTCACAACTGAAGGCTCGGTCAGTCACATGATCGCTGAAGGAGAAGCTGAATCTGTGGCAGACTGTGATTTTTACATGGCTGTGTAAAATCGATAGAAGAGCAATGTGTGAGATGCTGTCTGATTCGCTAATAACGTCCATTTCTTTACCCAACACACTGCACACACACACTTCAGTGAAACTATCGTGAGAGTGCTGTGCATATTCTGTCTAATAAGGACTGGCTTTGCTGACGAAATATATTAATAATCGCTATTAGCTGGTGATGGATAATTGTCTTTAATAAAATCTGGTCTATGGTTTAGCTATGGACTCTCCAGCAGGTGGCAGCAGCGCACTGAAGTTTCTAATTTCACCACACATGTTGAACGAGGAGCTGCTTATGTCGAGGGTTTGGAGAGCAATGGTTATCTGTCCATTTTAGATGTTTTGAGAAAAATGGATTTTTAGGTTTGCAAATTGTCCCATGAATAACAAAAAGTCGCAAGTGACATTCCTGATGAAACCTGTTTTTCTGCAGCACGAAGCACTACAGCCGCTGTACTACTTCGTGGTGCAGAAAAACAGGTTTCATCAGGAATGTCACTTGTGACCTTTTATTATTCATGGGACGAAATGTTCTATTAAATCAGGTACATCATTTACATAATATTTATGTCACTCACTCTTTTACTGCGTGGTTCAGAAGTAGACTGAACATGTAAGTTTTCATAAGTGTGGTACCGCGACTTCATGGCCAAAATTGCCAAAATGGACATGTCACCTCCGTGCTCCAACAATTCTAGCTCTTGATGTGACATAACACAATGGTGATTGATTAAAGTTAAGTGTGTTTGCAATGGAAGACAGATGATTCTGTAATACAAATATCAATGTTAAATTCATATAAGCAGATTTTTTGGACATACCACAAAATGAAAATGTGAATTCTGTTTAAAACTGAGGCGCATGGACATATAATTATTGTGCTCCAAGGATTAGCTGATAAAAATGTGTGACAGGAGGTAAAAATCTCAAAAACACAAAATTTGGACATATCACCATTGTGCTTAAAACCCTTGATGTGCTCCATAGCAGAGAATGGATTCACAGATAGTGTGTATGTGAGGGTGTTTGAGGTAAATACTGTGAATATGTGTTTGTGTTTGACGCTTTACCTGTGTGTGTGTGAGACTTAAGTTTCCAGGGGTCGCATGCAGGTTTTTGGGGTCTTGCACATGTTTTTTGGGGTCGTGAACAGGTTTTTTGAGTCATGCACAGGTTTTGGGGGTCGTGCACAGGTTTTTCTGAGTCATGCACAGGTTTTGGGGGTCGTGCACAGGTTTTTGGGGTCATGCACAGGTTTTTGGGGTCGTGCACAGGTTTTTGGGGTTTTGCACAGGTTTTGGGGTTGTGCACAGGTTTTCGGGGGTTGTGCACATGTTTTTGGGGTAACGGACAGGTCTCAGGTCCTCATCTCGCTGTCCCCCTGCAGCTCTGGCACAGATGGGGTACAGCCTGAGCCCCCAGTTCGTGCAGGGCCTGATGGGCCGCAGCGCTGGGCGGGGACTGCAGCTGGATGGTTTCCTGCAGGTGTGCTCCCAGCTGCACAGCATGACCGAGGCCTTCCGGGAGCGGGACACGGGCCGAACTGGCACTGTCAGGATGAGCTACGAGGACTTCCTGTCCAGCACCGTGCTGCGGCTCATGTGACCTGGAGAGCCCCGCCCCCTCCCCTCGCCTCCCCACCCCTAATCGGGATCAAAGGAGGCATCGGCAACTTACACACACACACACACACACACACACACACTGAAACCACTCCAATACTATCTAAGTCTCACACACACACACACACACACACACACACATACTGATAACACTCTAATACTATTTATCTCACTCACACACACACACACACACACTGATATCACTCCAGCACCATCTATCACACACACACACACACGCACAGTGATGCCACTCCAGCACTATCCAGTACTCGAAAAGTCCATTTTGTAGTAATTAACTTTAATGCAAATCTTCCGACTTCGTCATTCGTGACGAGTTTTGCGGCCGATGACTGACGGCACTATAAATAGCGTTGTAGGTAGGGCTGTCCCGACCGATTAATCGCGACTATTTTAAGCGCAATAAAAGTAACTGCCACTATGAGGCAGACAGACGTGCTTGCTTATTACCTTTTCTATGACACATACCTAATGCGGTCATTTGAAATGCTTTCAGGAGAAAACTGTGATTTGAAGTCCGCTGATTACCAGCGAGGTTGGAGCCTCCATCTCCTTGGCATAATTAGCTCACCTTAAACCAATTCCCGTGTACTTTGCCTAACTTGCAATCAAGCCGTTTATTCAGCCAACTGACTAATCAAAACCACAATGTGGCCAATAATGATTAAGAAGAGATAATGAGAAGCAGACGGACCTAACCAGGCTGCCGTGTTAGATTGAAAGAATGTCAATAATCTGAATAAATAGCAGACCTCTGAATTCCACCTCTCGTAGAATCCGTACACATCATTAAAAAGATTTCTTAAAAATAAAATAATTTTAAGATGGTCCTGGTTTTTAAGCGTTTCAAAACATACACCAGTGGAAAACATTTTGTGAAGCATATCGAACATGAAAGTGAGAGAATATGTTTGCATTGCATGCAATAGATCAAATGCAGCGAAGATTTGGCAATGCACGGTCAGGAGAATCTTTGCCGCAAATTTGTAGCATTTTTATTTGATAATTGAATTAAGATTAATTTAAAATAAAGTAACTCATAGCTCTTGATTTTATTTACTTTTTGAGCGTCTAAATAACCGACAGTGAAGGTGGAAAACGGTTTTGTTTAAGCATATAGAGCACTGTTAAATTGTTAACGCATTTGCACGCAGCGCCATGAATGCAAAATTAAAATAATCTAGCAAACACATTGAGGCTAATCTGTTGTGTTTCATGGTTATTTAAATTTCAAATTGTGACAAGCAAAAATGATATCTAAATAAATCAGACTGTCTACCAATTGAAATTATAGCCTAATTGGAGCAAATCAACTATTTGATGCAAATTGAGCAATTAAGGCGAAGGGGGTGATTTCAATTGGTAGAGAGGATGATTTATTTGCAGATATCATTTTGCTTGTTCAGCATTTGAAATTTGCCAGGATATGAAACACTAGATTAGCCTATTTCTAGTTTTTGCTTTCCGCTGGCTATGGGCGGCGCGTTAACAATTAACATGTGTTCTAATACGCTTAAACAAAACGTTTTCCACCTTCACGGTTATTTAGACGCTCAAAAGTAAATAAAATCAAGAGCTATGAATTACTTTTTTTTTAAATTACCCTTAATCAATGATCAAATAAAAATGCTACAAATTTGGCGGCAAAGATTTGCCTGAACGTGCATTGCCAAATCTTCGCTGCATTTATCTATTGCATGCAATGCAAAATAATTTCTCTCACTTTCATGTTCGATATGCTTCTAAAATGTTTTCGCTAGAGGGTATGTTTTGAAACGCTTTTAAAACCAGGACCATCTTAAAATTATTTTATTTTTAAGAAATCTTTTTAATGATGTGTACGGATTCTACGAGAGGTGGAATTCAGAGGTCTGCTATTTATTCAGATTATTAACACGGCAGCCTGGTTAGGTCTGTCTGCTTCTCATTATCTCTTAATCATTATTGGCCACATTGTGGTTTTGATTAGTCAGTTGGCTGAATAAACGGCTTGATTGCAAGTTAGGCAAAGTACACGGGAATTGGTTTAAGGTGAGCTAATTATGCCAAGGTGAAGGAGGCTCCAACCTCGCTGGTAATCAGCGGACTTCAAATCACAGTTCTCTCCTGAAAGCATTTCAAATGACCGCATTAGGTATGTGTCATAGAAAAGGTAATAAGCAAGCACGTCTGTCTGCCTCATAGTGGCAGTTACTTTTATTGCGCTTAAAATAGTTGCGATTAATTGATCGGGACAGCCATAGTTGTAGTGCTATTTTAAGAAGTGGGGGAGCGCGTGAGAGAAGTCCCATCGGAGGCAGTGACACGTGGAAAACATGGTGCGTTTGGCACATTCTGTCTCCCAGGATCAGAGCTGGAGTGGGCACTGTCTGTAAGACGGTTGATTAAAATTGGACTTAGTGAATTATTGCTGTGGAAAAGTGTTTTTTTTTTTTTTTTGTCGCGAAATCGCTCCCCGGCGATTGCGTACATTCGTGCAAGGTCTTGGCTTCCCATCGCAAAATGCGAGTAAACAAGATACTTTTTGAGTACTGCTATCTAACACACACACACACACACACACAACACTCCAACACCATCCATCACACACGCGCACACAGTGAAACCTTACACACTCATAGATGCGCACACAGATACTCTCTAACAAATACTCATGCTGAAACCTCTTTCACTCACACACACACACACACACACACAGTGATATCACTCTGTTACAATCTAAGGCACACTCTGAAACGTTATAGAAATACACTCACACAGACACGCAAGCTCGCACTGAAACCTCATAGATGCGCACACAAGCACACACACACACTCACACACACTTTGTGGTACCTCTCATATACAGTAACACCCACACTGAAACCATGTAGAATTAGAGGGCACTCAGTAGAGTGCATACTCCTTCCAAGCCATATATCTGTTCTTCTGGTGACAGAAAATTACAAATTTACATCAACTCTTCCTTGTACTACCACCTATCATCCTGCCAAATTTGGTGCCAAACCGTTGATAACTTTTTGAATTATCCTATTAACAGACAGACAGACGGACAGACAAACATAACACCTTGGCGGAGGCAGAAACACTATACAGACACACTGAAAAATTATGAATGCGCGCACACACACACACACACACATCCTGACCTTAGATTTGACCTGTGACTAATGCAGTGGTGTGATAAAGACCACAGAGGTGTTTTAGTGCACCTAACTCACAGGGGGAGCTGTTACAGAGCTATCTGCTGGCATCGAGCACTGCTGCCGTGGACGACCTGGTCCAGCGACCCCCATCTTTTCTCTTTCGCCTCTTACCCTGCGAGATGTGCAGAGTAAAACACACTGTGTGCCGCCGTCTTATAATAAACACCTAACTTCTGAAGAGCATCACCTCCTGTGAGCTGAGGACCTGAACACCAGTGTAGAGCATCACCTCCTGTGAGCACAGGACCTGAACCCCAGTGCAGCGCATCACCTCCTGTGAGCACAGGACCTGAACCCCAGTGCAGAGCATCACCTCCTGTGAGCACAGGACCTGAACACCAGTGCAGAGCATCACCTCCTGTGAGCACAGGACCTGAACACCAGTGCAGAGCATCACCTCCTGTGAGCACAGGACCTGAACACCAGTGCAGAACAT
Source organism: Gymnothorax javanicus (assembly GCA_029692085.1). Lineage (NCBI taxonomy): Eukaryota > Metazoa > Chordata > Actinopteri > Anguilliformes > Muraenidae > Gymnothorax > Gymnothorax javanicus. The sequence goes on from CM056193.1 coordinate 5,096,643, forward strand.
CACCTCCTGTGAGCACAGGATCTGAACACCAGTGCAGCGCATCACCTCCTGTGAGCACAGGACCTGAACACTAGTGAGGAGCATCACCTCCTGTGATCACAGGACCTGAACACCAGTGCAGAGCATCACCTCCTGTGAGCACAGGACCTGAACACTAGTGAGGAGCTTCACCTCCTGTGAGCACAGGACCTGGACACCAGTGCAGCGCATCACCTCCTGTGAGCACAGGACCTGAACACTAGTGAGGAGCATCACCTCCTGTGATCACAGGACCTGAACACCAGTGACCTCCTGTGAGCACAGGACCTGAACACCAGTGAGGAGCTTCACCTCCTGTGAGCACAGGACCTGGACACCAGTGCAGCGCATCACCTCCTGTGAGCACAGGACCTGAACACTAGTGAGGAGCATCACCTCCTGTGAGCACAGGACCTGAACACCAGTGCAGAGCATCACCTCCTGTGAGCACAGGACCTGAACACCAGTGCAGAGCATCACCTCCTGTGAGCACAGGACCTGGACACCAGTGCAGCGCATCACCTCCTGTGAGCACAGGACCTGAACACTAGTGAGGAGCTTCACCTCCTGTGAGCACAGGACCTGAACACCAGTGCAGAGCATCACCTCCTGTGAGCACAGGACCTGAACACCAGTGAGGAGCATCACCTCCTGTGAGCACAGGACCTGAACACCAGTGCAGAGCATCACCTCCTGTGAGCACAGGACCTGAAAACAGTGCAGAGCATCACCTCCTGTGAGCACAGGACCTGAACACCAGTGTAGAGCATCACCTCCTGTGAGCACAGGACCTGAACACCAGTGGGGAGCATCACCTCTGTGAGCACAGGACCTGAACACCCAGAGCATCAGTGTGAGCACAGGACCTGAACACCAGTGCAGAGCATCACCTCCTGTGAGCACAGGATCTGAAAAACAGTGCAGAGCATCACTCTCCTGTGAGCACAGGACCTGAACACCAGTGAGGAGCATCACCTTGAGCACAGGACCTTGCAGAGCATCACCTCCTGTGAGCACAGGACCTGAACACCAGTGAGAGCATCACCTCCTGTGAGCACAGGACCTGAACACCAGTGCAGAGCATCACCTCCTGTGAGCACAGGACCTGAACACCAGTGAAGTGTGTTTTTAACTCCGTGTTCTGGAGAGCCCGTGTCCTTCAGTCGCCGGCGTAGGTTTACTTCTTCATGTTGCATTTGGAACTTCCTCAGTCTCAGCTGTGGTGACGCACGTGAGTTTGCCTCATGTACCGCTGTGACTTCTGAGGTCGTGTGAAGTGAGAAACGTCGTTAAGTGTTGGGACAAACATACCGTTAGAGGCGAAGATGGTGCTTACGCTGGCTGTGACAGCGGACCTGGGCCGGCATCTGCCTTCACCATGGTAACGGACCAAAGACAGTTGGTGCGCTTCCCTTTAGGCCCAAACATTCGTCACAATTAATGAAGGTTGTTTTTTCTTTCTCTCAATGTCTTTCGCTGAAGACTATGCAGTGCTGAATATCTAAACGCTATAACTTCAACTGTTCAATTCTGATTATGCAAATGCTTTAAATTCAACTGTTCAACTCTTAATATTAAAACTCAAAACTATGCAATTTTGTTTAATTAAATGCTATGGATGTGGAGCTATACCATTTTGTATGAGTTTTTGTAGTGTACCCATTAAGCTGTATAGACATATTCTTTTATAAATATCAAAGTTGAACTGAAGAGATGTGTTTGATCTGTTTTATTCTCATTGAGGCGCACACTTCATTTGAAGTGCTCCTTAGGCTGGAAATATACTTGCTGTTCAACCATGCGTTTGCGTAGCGAACAGGCAAACGCCGTGAGTGTATTTGTTCACATACTTGCCTGTACAGTATGTGTGTTACCAGAATATTCCAGCAGGGGGCACACCAGAGTTCAATCAGACAGTCTTTGCAGACCTGGTTGCACAGCTTCTATTCAAAATTTTTTGCTATTTTTGACGTGCCTGCTGACTACACTGCTCCTACCATTTAGGTGAATATTGCACCTTGTGTTCGCGTCACGTTCATTTCTGAGGACGTGCACAAGCTACGCACCAAACCATTGCTGGATACGCACGGCAGCCATCTTGCATAAGAGTATTTAAATCCAAGTATATTTCCTGCTTGAGACTTGGCCTGTCATATGGACACACTTAACCTTGAAGCGTTTGTCAATTTTGTGTGAAGTCCAGTCATTTATATGTGCTTTATACCTGTATACTTTATTTATTCAGGAGGTCACATTGATAAAGATCTCATTTGCATGTCAGACCTGAGTACTGAATGTTGGTAAAATCATGGTACAGAGAAAATAAAAATGATTGACAAGGCATTTTAAAAAAAGTAGAAAAATAATTAAGGAAATAAAATACTTATGTAAAATGGTTACTATTAAAATCAATAAAACCTCCAACCAAATTCCTAAAATGCCCAGGTGAAACCAATTTGTCCAGTTTTAGTTTTTTCTGTAAATTATTCCATGCTAATGGGGCAGAATATCTGAATGCTGTCTTTCCGAGATTTGAATTTACTGTTGGAACATATAGCGTCAGCCAGTCCTGAGTAGGGGTTTTGTGAGTATAATGCCTTAGGCGCAGGAGTGCTGACAAATAAGGTGTAATTCTTTAAGTAAACCTTTGTAAATGAATAAATAAAAACGCTGATCTTTCCTGACAGAGAGGGAGGGCCAGCGCACCTTCTGATATAAGACGCACTGATGGGTGCCGTATGGGTCATCAGTTATAAATCTGAGAGCTGAGAGACCGACAGCATCCAGGTATTTAAGGTTTGAGATGGGGGCATGTCTGTAAATAGCATCACTGTAGTCCAGTACAGAGAGAAAGGTGGCCTCCACAATCCCTTTTCTGCAATAGAATGAGAAACAAGATGTCTATACAAAAACCAAATTGCATCCTTAATTTACGACTTAAATTGTATGAGTTTCAAAAGTAAATTTGTGATCAATCTAGATGCCTAAGTATTTGTACTTTTTCAATCGGTGTACCATTTAAAGTGTGGATCTTAAGACTATTGTTGACTATCTTACATCTGCAGAACAGCATAAGCTTAGTTTTTTTCTGTATTTAACACATATTTAACATTACAAAGGACTGTTTGGTATGAAAAGAGATTTGCAGATTATCGATGGCTGACTGGATTGAGTTTGCTGAACTGTATAAAATAATATCATCTGCAAAAAAATGTAATTTACAAGTATTGAGGGACATGCCAATGTTATTTATATAAATGGGAAATAATACTGGACCTAAGATGGAACCCTGTGGAATGCCCTTAGTCACTGGGAGGAATTCAAATTGAATGTCACCTACTTTTATACACTGAACACTAATCCAAGAGGTAGTTGCTTAACCACCTCCAAGTCTTTGAGTTCATGCCAATATTTGATAGAGCAACAGTGTAAAAAGCCTTTGATAAGTCAATAAAAAGTGCCGCACAATGCATCCTACTGTCTACAGAGGACACAATATCATTTTAAATGACGGATGTGGCAGAGATTGTGCTATGTCCTGGTCTAAATCCAAATTGATATGGGCTCAGAATGGATATTTGGTCAAGAAATATTTGAGCTGGTTATTACCTAAATATTCAAGAATCTTTGAGAGGCAGGGTAGTTTTAAGATTGGTCGATAGTTATTTAAAACAGATTTATCCCCACCTTTGTGAAGATGCACAACATGAGAGCTGCTTACTTTTGGAGTGATACCTGTGTGAATACTTAAGCTGAAATATGAGTTAAGCAGTCAGTGATCAAGGGAGCAGAGATCTTGAGGAAAAATGGGTCTAAGTGATGATCTCCTGTTGCTTTATTGACATCGATTCTTTTGAGAGCTTCACCAACTGCGAAAGAGGAAAAAGCATGAAGAATAAACTGAGGGAGAGAGGTTAGGTTTGAAGGTTCTACCTTGTTTGGTGGAATTTTGTGAGCAAATCCAGAGCATAATTGTTCAAAGAGCTGGCCAGCTGCAGCAAAATGCTCATTGAAAGCTGAACATATTTCCCCATGTCCTGACAGTGCTGCGTCTCTAAGTAATGTGAGCAGGTAGTATGTCCTGACAGTGCTGCGTGTCGTTAAGTAATGTGAGCCGGAAGTATGTCCTGACAGTGCTGCGTGTCTATAAGTAATGTGAGCAGGTAGTATGTCCTGACAGTGCTGCGTGTCTATAAGTAATGTGAGCAGGTAGTATGTCCTGACAGTGCTGCGTCTCTATAAGTAATGTGAGCAGGTAGTATGTCCTGACGGTGCAGCGTCTCTGTAAGTAATGTGAGCCGGTAGTATGTCCCGACAGTGCTGCGTCTCTATAAGGAATGTGAGCAGGTAGTATGTCCTGACAGTGCTGCGTGTCGTTAAGTAATGTGAGCAGGTAGTATGTCCTAACAGTGTGCGTCTCTATAAGGAATGTGAGCAGGTAGTATGTCCTGACAGTGCTGCGTGTCGTTAAGTAATGTGAGCAGGTAGTATGTCCTGACAGTGCTGCGTGTCGTTAAGTAATGTGAGCAGGTAGTATGTCCTGACAGTGTGCGTCTCTATAAGGAATGTGAGCAGGTAGTATGTCCTGACAGTGCTGCGTGCATTAAAGTAATGTGAGCAGGTAGTATGTCCTGACAGTGATGGGCGGTGAGCAGGTAGTATTACAGTAATGTGAGCAGGTAGTATGTCCTGACAGTGCTGTGAGCAGGTAGTATGTCCTGACGGTCGTTAAATGTGAGCAGGTAGTATGTCCTGACAGTGCTGCGTCTCTATAAGTAATGTGAGCAGGTAGTATGTCCTGACAGTGCGTCTCTATAAGTAATGTGAGCAGGTAGTATGTCCTGACAGTGCTGCGTGTCGTTAAGTAATGTGAGCAGGTAGTATGTCCTGACAGTGCTGCGTCTCTATAAGTAATGTGAGCAGGTAGTATGTCCTGACAGTGCTGCGTGTCGTTAAGTAATGTGAGCAGGTAGTATGTCCTGACAGTGCGCCTCTATAAGGAATGTGAGCAGGTAGTATGTCCTGACAGTGCTGCGTGTGTCGTTAAAGTAATGTGAGCAGGTAGTATGTCCTGACAGTGTGTCTCTATAAGGAATGTGAGCAGGTAGTATGTCCTGACAGTGCTGCGTGTCGTTAAGTAATGTGAGCAGGTAGTATGTCCTGACAGTGCTGCGTCTCTATAAGGAATGTGAGCAGGTAGTATGTCCTGACAGTGCTGCGTGTCGTTAAGTAATGTGAGCAGGTAGTATGTCCTGACAGTGCTGCGTGTCTATAAGTAATGTGAGCAGGTAGTATGTCCTGACAGTGCTGCGTCTCTATAAGTAATGTGAGCAGGTAGTATGTCCTGACAGTGCTGCGTCTCTCTAAGTAATGTGAGCAGGTAGTATGTCCTGACAGTGCTGCGTCTCTATAAGTAATGTGAGCAGGTAGTATGTCCTGACAGTGCAGGTAGTATGTGTCAGTGCTAAGGCGGTCGTAAGTAATGTGAGCAGGTAGTATGTCCTGACAGTGTCCTGGTCGTTATAAAATGTGAGCAGGTAGTATGTCCTGACAGTGCTGCGGCGCCTCTATAAGGAATGTGAGCAGGTAGTATGTCCTGACAGTGCTGCGTGGTCTATAAGTAATGTGAGCAGGTAGTATGTCCTGACAGTGTCCTGAATGTGAGCAGGTAGTATGTCCTGACAGTGCTGCGCCTCTATAAGTAATGTGAGCAGGTAGTATGTCCTGACAGTAATGTGAGCAGGTAGTATGTGTCCTCTATAAGTAATGTGACAGGTAGTATGTCCTGACAGCCTCGTTAAGTAATGTGAGCAGGTAGTATGTCCTGACAGTGTCCTGACAGTGAGCAGGTAGTATGTCCTGACAGTGCTCTCTATAAGTAATGTGAGCAGGTAGTATGTCCTGACAGTGCTGCGTGTCGTTAAGTAATGTGAGCAGGTAGTATGTCCTGACAGTGTGCGTCTCTATAAGGAATGTGAGCAGGTAGTATGTCCTGACAGTGCTGCGTCTCTATAAGTAATGTGAGCAGGTAGTATGTCCTGACAGTGCTGCGTCTCTATAAGGAATGTGAGCAGGTAGTATGTCCTGACAGTGCTGCGTGTCGTTAAGTAATGTGAGCAGGTAGTATGTCCTGACAGTGTGCGTCTCTATAAGTAATGTGAGCAGGTAGTATGTCCTGACAGTAAAGGCTGGCGGTTATAAGTAATGTGAGCAGGTAGTATGTCCTGAGCAGTCTCTAAGTAATGAGCAGGTAGTATGTCCTGACAGTGCTGCGCCTGGTATAAGGAATGTGAGCAGGTAGTATGTCCTGACAGTGCTGCGTGGTCGTATAAGTAATGTGAGCAGGTAGTATGTCCTGACAGTGCTGCGTCTCTATAAGGAATGTGAGCAGGTAGTATGTCCTGACAGTGCTATAAGAAAATGTGAGCAGGTATTATGTCAGTTAAGTAATGTGAGCAGGTAGTATGTCCTGACAGTGCTGCGTCTCTTAAGTAATGTGAGCAGGTAGTATGTCCTGACAGTGCTGCGTCTCTATAAGTAATGTGAGCAGGTAGTATGTCCTGACAGTGCTGCGTCTCTATAAGTAATGTGAGCAGGTAGTATGTCCTGACAGTGCTGCGTGTCTTTAAGTAATGTGAGCAGGTAGTATGTCCTGACAGTGTGCGTATGTCTAGTGCTGCGTCTCTATAAGAATGTGAGCAGGTAGTATGTCCTGACAGTGCTGCGTGTCGTTAAGTAATGTGAGCAGGTAGTATGTCCTGACAGTGTGCGTCTCTATAAGGAATGTGAGCAGGTAGTATGTCCTGACAGTGCTGCGTGTCGTTAAGTAATGTGAGCAGGTAGTATGTCCTGACAGTGCTGCGTCTCTATAAGTAATGTGAGCAGGTAGTATGTCCTGACAGTGCTGCGTCTATAAGTAATGTGAGCAGGTAGTATGTCCTGACAGTGCTGGGCGTCTCTATCTATAAGGTAATGTGAGCAGGTAGTATGTCCTGATGTCCTGGACAGTGTGCGTCTCTATAAGGAATGTGAGCAGGTAGTATGTCCTGACAGTGCTGAGCAGGTAGTCGTATGAATGTCCAGGTAGTATGTCCTGACAGTGTGCGTGGTCGTTAAGTAATGTGAGCAGGTAGTATGTAGACAGTATGTCCTATAAGTAATGTGAGCAGTGTCCTGACAGCCGTGGTCTCTATAAGTAATGTGAGCAGGTAGTATGTCCTGACAGTGCTGCGCCTCTATATGAATGTGAGCTGGCGGTCGTTAAGTAATGTGAGCAGGTAGTATGTCCTGACAGTGCTATAAGTAATGTGAGCAGGTAGTATGTCCTGACAGTGCTGCGTCTCTATAAGTAATGTGAGCAGGTAGTATGTCCTGACAGTGTAGTATGTCCTGACAGTGTAATGTGAGCAGGTAGTATGTCCTGACAGTGCTGGCGGTCTCTATAAGTAATGTGAGCAGGTAGTATGTCCTGACAGTGAGCAGGTAGTATGTCCTGACAGTGCCGGTATAAGTAATGTGAGCAGGTAGTATGTCCTGACAGTGCTGCGGTCTATAAGTAATGTGAGCAGGTAGTATGTCCTGAGCAGGTAGTATGTCAGGTAGATGTCCTGACAGTGCTGCCTCTTTATAAGTAATGTCCTGAGCAGGTAGTATGTCCTGACAGTGCTGCGTCTTTATAAGTAATGAGCAGGTAGTATGTCCTGACAGTGCTGTGTGCAATGTGAGCAGTAGTAATAATGAGCAGGAGTATGTCCTGACAGTGCTGCGGTCTCTAAGTAATGTGAGCAGGTAGTATGTCCTGACAGTGCTGGGCGTCTCTAAGTAATGTGAGCAGGTAGTATGTCCTGACAGTGCTGGGTCTCTATAAGGAATGTGAGCAGGTAGCGTCTGTCCTGATGTCCTGACAGTGCTGCGTGTGGTTAAGTAATGTGAGCAGGTAGTATGTCCTGACAGTGCTGCGTCTCTAAGTAATGTGAGCCGGTAGTATGTCCTGACAGTGCTGCGTCTCTATAAGGAATGTGAGCAGGTAGTATGGAATGAGTGAGCAGGTAAGTAATGTGAGCAGGTAGTATGTCCTGACAGTGCTGCGCTCTCTATAAGTAATGTGAGCAGGTAGTATGTCCTGACAGTGCTGCGCCTCTATAAGAATGTGAGCAGGTAGTATGTCCTGACAGTGTGCTGGGTCGTTAAGTAATGTGAGCAGGTAGTATGTCCTGACAGTGTCCTGAATGTGAGCAGGTAGTATGTCCTGACAGTGCTGCGTCTCTATAAGTAATGTGAGCAGGTAGTATGTCCTGACAGTGCTGTGTCTCTATAAGAATGTGAGCAGGTAGTATGTCCTGACAGTGCTGCGTCTCTATAAGTAATGTGAGCAGGTAGTATGTCCTGACAGTGCTGCGTCTCTATAAGTAATGTGAGCAGGTAGTATGTCCTGACAGTGCTGCGTGGTCTATAAGTAATGTGAGCAGGTAGTATGTCCTGACAGTGCTGCGTGTCTTTAAGTAATGTGAGCAGGTAGTATGTCCTGACAGTGCTGCGTCTCTATAAGTAATGTGAGCAGGTAGTATGTCCTGACAGTGCTGCGTCTCTATAAGGAATGTGAGCAGGTAGTATGTCCTGACAGTGCTGCGTCTCGTTAAGTAATGTGAGCAGGTAGTATGTCCTGACAGTGATGCGTGTCGTTAAGTAATGTGAGCAGGTAGTATGTCCTGACAGTGCTGCGGTCCTATAAGTAATGTGAGCAGGTAGTATGTCCTGACATGTGAATGTGAGCAGGTAGTATGTCCTGACAGTGCTGCAGTGCCGTTTAGTTGTAATGTGAGCAGGTAGTATGTCCTGACAGTGCTGCGGTAATAAGAATGTGAGCAGGTAGTATGTCCTGACAGTGTGTGTCTCTATAAGTAATGTGAGCAGGTAGTATGTCCTGACAGTGCCAGGTAGTATGTCCTCTATAAGAATGTGAGCAGGTAGTATGTCCTGACAGTGCTGCGTCTCTATAAGGAATGTGAGCAGGTAGTATGTCCTGACAGTGTGCGTCTCTATAAGTAATGTGAGCAGGTAGTATGTCCTGACAGTGCTGCGTGTCGTTAAGTAATGTGAGCAGGTAGTATGTCCTGACAGTGCTGCGTGTCGTTAAGTAATGTGAGAGGTAGTAGGTGACAGTATGTCCTGACAGTGTATATAAGTAATGTGAGCAGGTAGTATGTCCTGACAGTGCTGGGCGCCTCTATAAGTAATGTGAGCAGGTAGTATGTCCTGACAGTAGGTATGTAATGTGAGCAGGTAGTCCTGACAGTGTCCTGATAAGAATGTGAGCAGGTAGTATGTCCTGACAGTGTGCGTCTCTATAAGGAATGTGAGCAGGTAGTATGTCCTGACAGTGCTGCGTGTCGTTAAGTAATGTGAGCAGGTAGTATGTCCTGACAGTGCTGTGTCTCTATAAGTAATGTGAGCAGGTAGTATGTCCTGACAGTGCTGCGTCTCTATAAGTAATGTGAGCAGGTAGTATGTCCTGACAGTGCTGGTGTCTCTATAAGGAATGTGAGCAGGTAGTATGTCCTGACAGTGTGTGTGTGTCTATAAGTAATGTGAGCAGGTAGTATGTCCTGACAGTGTGCGCTCTCTATAAGACAATGTGAGCAGGTAGTATGTCCTGACAGTGCTGTGTCCTTTTAAGTAATGTGAGCAGGTAGTATGTCCTGACAGTGTATGCGCGGTCTGTAAGTAATGTGAGCAGGTAGTATGTCCTGACAGTGCTGCGTGGTCTATAAGTAATGTGAGCAGGTAGTATGTCCTGACAGTGCTGTCTCTATAAGTAATGTGAGCAGGTAGTATGTCCTGACAGTGCAGTGCTGTGTCTATAAGTAATGTGAGCAGGTAGTATGTCCTGACAGTGTGTCTCTATAAGTAATGTGAGCAGGTAGTATGTCCTGACAGTGCTGCGTCTCTATAAGTAATGTGAGCAGGTAGTATGTCCTGACAGTGTGCTGTAATGTGAGTCGGTAGTATGTCCTGAAATGTGAGTCAGGAGCAGTATGTCCTGACAGTATGTCCTGACAGTGTGCGGTCGTGTAAGAATGTGAGCAGGTAGTATGTCCTGACAGTGCTGCGTGTCTATAAGTAATGTGAGCCGGTAGTATGTCCTGACAGTGCTGTGTCTCTATAAGTAATGTGAGCAGGTAGTATGTCCTGACAGTGTGCGTCTCTATAAGTAATGTGAGCAGGTAGTATGTCCTGAAAGTGCTGCGTCTCTATAAGTAATGTGAGCAGGTAGTATGTCCTGACAGTGCTGCGTCTGTCGTTAAGTAATGTGAGCAGGTAGTATGTCCTGACAGTGCTGCGTCTCTTAAGTAATGTGAGCAGGTAGTATGTCCTGACAGTGCTGCGTGTCGTTAAGTAATGTGAGCAGGTAGTATGTCCTGACAGTGCTGCGTGTCGTTAAGTAATGTGAGCAGGTAGTATGTCCTGACAGTGCTGCGTCTCTATAAATAATGTGAGCAGGTAGTATGTCCTGACAGTGTGCGCCTCTATAATAATGTGAGCAGGTAGTATGTCCTGACAGTGCTGCAGGTCGTTAAGTAATGTGAGCAGGTAGTATGTCCTGACAGTGCTGTGTGTGTCTATATGAATGTGAGCAGGTAGTATGTCCTGACAGTGCGTGGTCGTTATAAGTAATGTGAGCAGGTAGTATGTCCTGACAGTGCTGGTAGTATGTCTCTAATAAGTAATGAGCAGGTAGTATGTCCTGACAGTGCTGCTGTGTCTGTTAAGTAATGAGTAATGTAGTAGTATGTCCTGACAGTGCTGCGTGGTCATTAAGTAATGTGAGCAGGTAGTATGTCCTGACAGTGCTGCGTGTCGTTAAGTAATGTGAGCAGGTAGTATGTCCTGACAGTGCTGCGTCTCTATAAGTAATGTGAGCAGGTAGTATGTCCTGACAGTGCTGCGCAGGTATAAGTAATGTGAGCAGGTAGTATGTCCTGACAGTGCTGTCCTGACAGTGTCGTCTCGTTAAGTAATGTGAGCAGGTAGTATGTCCTGACAGTGTGCGTCTCTATAAGTAATGTGAGCAGGTAGTATGTCCTGACAGTGCTGCGTGTCGTTAAGTAATGTGAGCAGGTAGTATGTCCTGACAGTGCTGCGTGTCGTTAAGTAATGTGAGCAGGTAGTATGTCCTGACAGTGCTGCGTCTCTAAGTAATGTGAGCAGGTAGTATGTCCTGAGTGCTGCGGTCTATAAGTAATGTGAGCAGGTAGTATGTCCTGACAGTCCTGACAGGTCTGTAATAAGTAATGTGAGCAGGTAGTATGTCCTGACACAGTGCTGCAGGTCTATAAGTAATGTGAGCAGGTAGTATGTCCTGACAGTGCTGCGCGGTCTATAAATAATGTGAGCAGGTAGTATGTCCTGACAGTGCTGTGTCTCTATAAGTAATGTGAGCAGGTAGTATGTCCTGACAGTGCTGCGTCTCTTAAGTAATGTGAGCAGGTAGTATGTCCTGACAGTGCTGCGTGTCTATAAGTAATGTGAGCAGGTAGTATGTCCTGACAGTGCTGCGTCTCTATAAGGAATGTGAGCAGGTAGTATGTCCTGACAGTGCTGGGTGACAGTCTCTATAAATGTGAGCAGGAATGTCCTGAGCAGGTAGTATGTCCTGACAGTAGCTGCGTCTAAGTAATGTGAGCAGGTAGGAATGTGAGCAGGTAGTATGTCCTGACAGTGTCCTGCGTCGTTAAGTAATGTGAGCAGGTAGTATGTCCTGACAGTGCTGTGCGCCTCTATAAGTAATGTGAGCAGGTAGTATGTCCTGACAGTGAATGTGAGCAGGTAGTATGTCCTGACAGTGCTCTATAAGTAATGTGAGCAGGTAGTATGTGACAGTGCTGCGTCTCTATAATGTGAGCAGGTAGTATGTCCTGACAGTGCTGCGTCTCTATAAGGAATGTGAGCAGGTAGTATGTCCTGACAGTGTGCGTGTCTCTATAAGTAATGTGAGCAGGTAGTATGTCTTTATAAGGAATGACAGTGTATGTCCGGTCTCTGTAAGTAATGTGAGCAGGTAGTATGTCCTGACAGTGCTGCGTGTCGTTAAGTAATGTGAGCAGGTAGTATGTCCTGACAGTGTGCGTCTCTATAAGTAATGTGAGCAGGTAGTATGTCCTGACAGTGCTGCGTCTTTATAAGTAATGTGAGCAGGTAGTATGTCCTGACAGTGCTGCGTGTCGTTAAGTAATGTGAGCAGGTAGTATGTCCTGACAGTGCTGCGTCTCTTAAGTAATGTGAGCAGGTAGTATGTCCTGACAGTGTGCGTCTTTATAAGTAATGTGAGCAGGTAGTATGTCCTGACAGTGCTGCGTCTCTATAAGTAATGTGAGCAGGTAGTATGTCCTGACAGTGTGCGTCTCTATAAGGAATGTGAGCAGGTAGTATGTCCTGACAGTGCTGCGTGTCGTTAAGTAATGTGAGCAGGTAGTATGTCCTGACAGTGCTGCGTCTCTATAAGTAATGTGAGCAAGTAGTATGTCCTGACAGTGCTGCGTCTCTGTAAGTAATGTGAGCAGGTAGTATGTCCTGACAGTGTGCGTCTCTGTAAGGAATTTGAGCAGGTAGTATGTCCTGACAGTGCTGCGTGGTCGGCGAATGTGAGCAGGTAGTATGTCCTGACAGTGCTGGCGCGGTCGTTAAGTAATGTGAGCAGGTAGTATGTCCTGACAGTGTGCGTCTCTATAAGGAATTTGAGCAGGTAGTATGTCCTGACCGTGCTGCGTGTCGTCAAATAATGTGAGCAGGTAGTATGTCCTGACAGTGCTGCGTGTCGTTAAGTAATGTGAGCAGGTAGTATGTCCTGACAGTGCTGTGTCTCTAAGTAATGTGAGCCGGTAGTATGTCCTGACAGTGCTGCGTCTTTATAAGTAATGTGAGCCAGTAGTATGTCCAGACAGTGCTGCGTCTTTATAAGTAATGTGAGCCAGTAGTATGTCCTGACAGTGCTGCGTGTCGTTAAGTAATGTGTGCAGGTAGTATGTCCTGACAGTGCTGCGTCTCTAAGTAATGTGAGCAGGTAGTATGTCCTGACAGTGCTGCGTCTTTCTAAGTAATGTGAGCCAGTAGTATGTCCAGACAGTGCTGCGTCTTTAATAATGTGAATGTGAGTCCACAGTAGTATGTCCTGACAGTGCTGACAGTGTGGTCGTTAAGTAATGTGAGCAGGTAGTATGTCCTGACAGTGCTGCGCGCTCTATAAGTAATGTGAGCAGGTAGTATGTCCTGACAGTGCTGTGTCTTTTAAGTAATGTGAGCAGGTAGTATGTCCTGACAGTGCTGCGTCTCTATAAGTAATGTGAGCCAGGTAGTATGTCCTGACAGTGTCCTGACAGTGGTCGTTAAGTAATGTGAGCAGGTAGTATGTCCTGACAGTGCTGCGTCGTTAAGTAATGTGAGCAGGTAGTATGTCCTGACAGTGCTGCGTCTCTTTCAGTAATGTGAGCCGGTAGTATGTCCTGACAGTGTGTAATGTCGTATGTAAGACAGTAATGTGAGCAGGTGGTATGTCCTGACAGTGCTGCGCGGTCTCTTATAAGTAATGTGAGCAGGTAGTATGTCCTGACAGTGCTGCGCCTCTATAAGTGAATGTGAGCAGGTAGTATGTCCTGACAGTGCTGGGCGGTCGTTAAGTAATGTGAGCAGGTAGTATGTCCTGACAGTGCTGCGTCTCGTTAAGTAATGTGAGCAGGTAGTATGTCCTGACAGTGCTGCGTCTCTATAAGTAATGTGAGCAGGTAGTATGTCCTGACAGTGTGCGTCTGTCTTAAGCGAATGTGACCAGGTAGTATATGCGTGGTCTATAAGTAATGTGAGCAGGTAGTATGTCCTGACAGTGCTGCGTCTCTATAAGTAATGTGAGCAGGTAGTATGTCCTGACAGTGCAGTGCTGCAGTGCTCGTCTCTATAAGTAATTTGAATGTGAGCAGGTAGTATGTCCTGACAGTGCTGCGCCTCTATAAGAATGTGAGCAGGTAGTATGTCCTGACAGTGCTGACAGTGCCTCGTCTCTATAATGTGAGCAGGTAGTATGTCCTGACAGTGATGCGCGGTATAAGTAATGTGAGCAGGTAGTATGTCCTGACAGTGCTGCGCAGGTAGGTCGACAGTGCTATAATGTGAGCAGGTAGTATGTCCTGACAGTGCTGCGGTCTATAAGTAATGTGAGCAGGTAGTATGTCCTGACAGTGCTGCGTGTCTATAAGTAATGTGAGCAGGTAGTATGTCCTGACAGTGCTGCGTCTCTATAAGGAATGTGAGCAGGTAGTATGTCCTGACAGTGTGTGTCTCTATACGGAATATGAGCAGGTAGTATGTCCTGACAGTGTGCGTCTCTATAAGGAATGTGAGCAGGTAGTATGTCCTGACAGTGTGCGTCTCTATAAGGAATGTGAGCAGGTAGTATGTCCTGACAGTGTGCGTCTCTTTAAGGAATTTGAGCAGGTAGTATGTCCTGACAGTGCTGCGTCTCTATAAGTGGTCGTTAATGTGACAGTGAGAAGATAGTATGTCCTGACAGTGCTGTGTGGTTGTTTAGAATGTGAGCAGGTAGTATGTCCTGACAGTGCTGCGCGCCTCTATGCGGGAATGTGAGCAGGTAGTATGTCCTGACAGTGCTGTAATGCTCTATAAGGAATGTGAGCAGGTAGTATGTCCTGACAGTGCTGCGTGTCGTTAAGTAATGTGAGCAGGTATTATGTCCTGACAGTGTGCGTCTCTATATCAGGAATGTGAGCAGGTAGTATGTCCTGACAGTGCTGCGTGGTTTAAGTAATGTGAGCAGGTAGTATGTCCTGACAGTGCTGCGTCTCTATATGAATGTGAGCAGGTAGTATGTCCTGAAAGTGCTGGTCGTCTCTAGTAATGTGAGCAGGTAGTATGTCCTGACAGTGCTAGCTCTCTATAAGTAATGTGAGCCTGTAGTATGTCCTGACAGTGCTGCGCGGTCGTTAAGTAATGTGAGCAGGTAGTATGTCCTGACAGTGCGCGCCTCTATAAGTAATGTGAGCAAGTAGTATGTCCTGACAGTGTGCTGCAGTGCTCTATAAGTAATGTGTGAGCCGGTAGTATGTCCTGAAAGTGCTGCGCGGTCGTTATAATGTGAGCAGGTAGTATGTCCTGACAGTGCTGCGTCTCTTAAGTAATGTGAGCAGGTAGTATGTCCTGTCAGTGTGCGTCTCTATAAGTAATGTGAGCCGGTAGTATGTCCTGAAAGTGCTGCGTGTCGTTAAGTAATGTGAGCAGGTAGTATGTCCTGACAGTGCTGCGTCTCTATAAATAATGTGAGCAAGTAGTATGTCCTGACAGTGTGCGTCTCTATAAGTAATGTGAGCAGGTATTATGTCCTGACAGTGCTGCGTGTCGTTAAGTTACGTGAGAAGATAGTATGTCCTGACAGTGCTGCGTGTTGTTTAGTAATTTGAGCAGGTAGTATGTCCTGACAGTGCTGCGTCTCTATAAGGAATGTGAGCCGGTAGTATGTCCTGACAGTGCTGCGTCTCTATAAGGAATGTGAGCAGGTAGTATGTCCTGACAGTGCTGCGTGTCGTTAAGTAATGTGAGCAGGTATTATGTCCTGACAGTGTGCGTCTCTATCAGGAATGTGAGCAGGTAGTATGTCCTGACAGTGCTGCGTGTCGTTAAGTAATGTGAGCAGGTAGTATGTCCTGACAGTGCTGCGTCTCTATAAGGAATGTGAGCAGGTAGTATGTCCTGAAAGTGCTGCGTGTCGTTAAGTAATGTGAGCAGGTAGTATGTCCTGACAGTGCTGCGTCCTCTATAAGTAATGTGAGCCGGTAGTATGTCCTGACAGTGCTGCGTGTCGTTAAGTAATGTGAGCCGGTTGTATGGCCTGACAGTGCTGTGTCTCTATAAGTAATGTGAGCAGGTAGTATGTCCTGACAGTGTGCGTCTCTATAAGTAATGTGAGCCGGTAGTATGTCCTGAAAGTGCTGCGTGTCGTTAAGTAATGTGAGCAGGTAGTATGTCCTGACAGTGCTGCGTCTCTTAAGTAATGTGAGCAGGTAGTATGTCCTGTCAGTGTGCGTCTCTATAAGTAATGTGAGCCGGTAGTATGTCCTGAAAGTGCTGCGTGTCGTTAAGTAATGTGAGCAGGTAGTATGTCCTGACAGTGCTGCGTCTCTATAAATAATGTGAGCAAGTAGTATGTCCTGACAGTGTGCGTCTCTATAAGTAATGTGAGCAGGTAGTATGTCCTGACAGTGCTGCGTGTCGTTAAGTAATGTGAGCAGGTAGTATGTCCTGACAGTGCTGCGTGTCGTTAAGTAATGTGAGCAGGTAGTATGTCCTGACAGTGCTGCGTGTCGTTAAGTCATGTGAGCAGGTAGTATGTCCTGACAGTGCTGCGTCTCTATGAGTAATGTGAGCAGGTAGTATGTCCTGACAGTGCTGCGTCTCTATAAGTGATGTGAGCAGGTAGTATGTCCTGACAGTGCTGCGTACCATTAAGTAATGTGACCAGGTAGTATGTCCTGACAGTGCTGCGTCTCTATAAGTAATGTGAGCAGGTAGTATGTCCTGACAGTGCTGCGTGTCGTTAAGTAATGTGAGCAGGTAGTATGTCCTGACAGTGCTGCGTGTCGTGAAGTAATGTGAGCCGATAGTATGTCCTGACAGTGCTGCGTCTCTATAAGTAATGTGAGCCGGTAGTGAAGTAATGTTCTTCTTAGGAGAATTTCCCAATTTCCAGAATTTGCCAAGATCAGATCTTACTGTAGAGCTAAGGGCTAGACAGGAGTTGTCTTAGTGTACCTTAATGAGGACGTGCATTGATTCCTCGGCTGTCTGAAGGAAAGCCAATGTCAAGGGTCCCCTGTGAGCCAGCTTGGGTGCAGGCTTTATTGCTTAAGCAGAGCAAGTTAGAGAGTTCAGAAGTGAAGCTGGGATTTTATCTATCCTTCAGTCCAAACTTTTTAAAGGGTGCATGTGCTTTGACCACAGAGTTAAATGTATTCATAAAATTATTTAAGGCAGTTTCGAAAAAAGTACATCTTGTATTTCAAATGTGTGAGAGAGGTTACTGCAACAAAGGTCATGTAAAAAAGAATCAGTATTTAAATTTTTAAAATTTCTTCTTACAAATACACGACTTGGATTGAGGTAAGTGGAAATCTCTCACACGTACAGTTGGGCTGTGGCCACTCATACCTAACGGGAGTTCACCACTGGCGGAGTATTTATGTGGTTTGTTTCTTAGGATAATATCCATTAATGTTGACTTTGAGGAATCCTAAAAGTTCATACTGTGTGTGTAGCTTCAGAAATGAGCTGTGTAAGACCTAGTTCAGTGCAGTACAAGGCATTAGAATCACACAGCAGAGATCATGTGGTTTTCCTCCCTCCCTTTACCCAAGAGTCAGGTGTGAAGTCAGACTGGCCAATCAGCAGTGTTCTTAGTGCAGGTGGAAAGGAAAAACAACGCCAGGTAACCATGGTGAACAGATTTGTCACTGTGCTGACATGTGTACAGCTTTGTCCTAATTCTGTTTGAAGTTTGGAACCTGCCTCGCAAACAGACGTGGACCGGGAAGAGTTTGGCTGGTAGCCATGAAGAGTATCTGCTGAATTGTGTATTTCATGAAGGAAAAGAGGCAGTTGGCTCCTTGGTTCTTCCCTCCGGCAAGAAAATACAGGAGCAAACTTAAAGTGAAGATCAAATATGGAGCACAGTCCTCTGCTGCTGTTGCAACTGCATATGCTATTCATTTCCAGAACTTTTCCGATAAAGAGCAAAGACTATCTTTGCTATCGAGCATGTCGTCCCATGAATAACAAAAGGTCGCAAGTGACACTCCTGTTGAAACATGTTTTTCTGCACCACGAAATACTGCTCGTGGTGCAGAAAAACAGGTTTCAACAGGAATGTCATTAGCGACCTTTTGTTATTCATGGGACGATGTGATGTTTGAAAGGAAAGGACCTCTAATGTTTCTCAAATGTCCCTGTATAATCTTTGTGCAACTTTCACTTGACCAAGGTGACATTTTCGAGTGCGGTCAAGGAAAAGGCTTGAAGAAAGGAAAAAGGCCGCCAATTTACAAGAATTCGGATGCAGGGTTCTCTGCTTGAGTTTAATGTTGCATTCTCCGCCTCTGTCCACTGGGTGTCGCCCTATGCATTTGTAACGCAGAGCCGTATATAGACTACACACATTCTCTCTACATGGCTCTGTTGGAACATATGGGCATTCCAACTGTCTCGGCAAAAGCGCGAGGGAACTTCGAAGCAAGTTTGTCATATAGAGAGCGTAATCCTCAAATCCAGTATCACCGATATGCCAGCAACGATCCCCTCAATGACAGCATCTATCAATAAATCTCATTCCCCCATCATTTAATGTTTGAACCTCTGTTACAGTTCGCTCTGCTAATATTTACCAAAGGTGCCAATAAGGATGAATATTGTGGATTAATGCCTTGACTGTTTGTCCTGTTTATTTTTAACTCAAAATTGTGACAGAAATTTAACCTTTCATTGAAATTTAATGACTGAAAGAAAAATAAATTAGGAAGAAACAAAACTGTGAAGACCGTGCACCACAATTATTGGATCCTCTTCAGTGCTTTGTTTAGCATCTCTTTGTCAAGAAAATTATTGGATCTCCTTCAGTGCTGTGTTGATGCTGCAGCTCTCTCTTTGTCAATGATGCTGCAAAACAGCTCTATAGTGAGTGATGCTATAGAGTCTCTATATGTGATGATGCTGCAGCTCTGAGTCTCCTATAGTGTGTGATGATGCTGCATGATGCTCCTATAGTGCACTGAGTCTCCTATAGTGTGTGATGATTCAGCACTGAGTCTCCTATGTGATGATGCTGCAGCAAGGACTCCTATAGTGTGTGATGATGCTGCAGCTCTGGAGTCTCCTATAGTGTGATGATGCTGCAGCACTGAGTCTCCTGCAGCACTGAGTCTCCTATAGTGTGTGATGATGCTGCAGCTCTGAGTCTCCTATAGTGTCCTATAGTGTCTGATGATGCTGCAGCACTGAGTCTCCTATAGTGTGTGATGATGCTGCAGCACTGAGTCTCCTGCAGCACTGAGTCTCCTATAGTGTGTGATGATGCTGCAGCACTGAGTCTCCTATAGTGTGTGATGATGCTGCAGCACTGAGTCTCCTATAGTGTGTGATGATGCTGCAGCACTGAGTCTCCTATAGTGTGTGATGATGCTGCAGCACTGAGTCTCCTATAGTGTGTGATGATGCTGCAGCACTGAGTCTCCTATAGTGTGTGATGATGCTGCAGCACTGAGTCTCCTATAGTGTGTGATGATGCTGCAGCTCCTGAGTGCTCCTATAGTGTGTGATGATGCTGCAGCACTGAGTCTCCTATAGTGTGTGATGATGCTGCAGCTGAGTCTCCTATAGTGTGTGATGATGCTGCAGCCTGAGTCTCCTATAGTGTGTGATGATGCTGCAGCACTGAGTCTCCTATAGTGTGTGATGATGCTGCAGCACTGAGTCTCCTATAGTGTGTGATGATGCTGCAGCACTGAGTCTCCTATAGTGTGTGATGATGCTGCAGCACTGAGTCTCCTATAGTGATGATGCTGCAGCACTGTCTCCTATAGT
Source organism: Gymnothorax javanicus (assembly GCA_029692085.1). NCBI lineage: Eukaryota > Metazoa > Chordata > Actinopteri > Anguilliformes > Muraenidae > Gymnothorax > Gymnothorax javanicus. Next base: position 5,116,293 of record CM056193.1, read on the forward strand.
GTGTGATGATGCTGCAGCACTGAGTCTCCTATAGTGTGTGATGATGCTGCAGCACTGAGTCTCCTATAGTGTGTGATGATGCTGCAGCACTGAGTCTCCTATAGTGTGTGATGATGCTGCAGCACTGAGTCTCCTATAGTGTGTGATGATGCTGCAGCACTGAGTCTCCTATAGTGTGTGATGATGCTGCAGCACTGAGTCTCCTATAGTGTGTGATGATGCTGCAGCACTGAGTCTCCTATAGTGTGTGATGATGCTGCAGCACTGAGTCTCCTATAGTGTGTGATGATGCTGCAGCACTGAGTCTCCTATAGTGTGTGATGATGCTGCAGCACTGAGTCTCCTATAGTGTGTGATGATGCTGCAGCACTGAGAGTCTCCTATAGTGTGTGATGATGCTGCAGCACTGAGTCTCCTATAGTGTGTGATGATGCTGCAGCACTGAGTCTCCTATAGTGTGTGATGATGCTGCAGCACTGAGTCTCCTATAGTGTGTGTGATGATGCTGCAGCACTGAGTCTCCTATAGTGTGTGATGATGCTGCAGCACTGAGTCTCCTATAGTGTGTGATGATGCTGCAGCACTGAGTCTCCTATAGTGTGTGATGATGCTGCAGCACTGAGTCTCCTATAGTGTGTGATGATGCTGCAGCACTGAGTCTCCTATAGTGTGTGATGATGCTGCAGCACTGAGTCTCCTATAGTGTGTGATGATGCTGCAGCACTGAGTCTCCTATAGTGTGTGATGATGCCTGAGTCTCCTATAGTGTGTGATGATGCTGCAGCACTGAGTCTCCTATAGTGTGTGATGATGCTGCAGCACTGAGTCTCCTATAGTGTGTGATGATGCTGCAGCACTGAGTCTCCTATAGTGTGTGATGATGCTGCAGCACTGAGTCTCCTATAGTGTGTGATGATGCTGCAGCACTGAGTCTCCTATAGTGTGTGATGATGCTGCAGCACTGAGTCTCCTATAGTGTGTGATGATGCTGCAGCACTGAGTCTCCTATAGTGTGTGATGATGCTGCAGCACTGAGTCTCCTATAGTGTGTGATGATGCTGCAGCACTGAGTCTCCTATAGTGTGTGATGATGCTGCAGCTCTGAGTCTCCTATAGTGTGTGATGATGCTGCAGCACTGAGTCTCCTATAGTGTGTGATGATGCTGCAGCACTGAGTCTCCTATAGTGTGTGATGAGCAGCACTGAGTCTCCTATAGTGTGTGATGATGCTGCAGCACTGAGTCTCCTATAGTGTGTGATGATGCTGCAGCACTGAGTCTCCTATAGTGTGTGATGATGCTGCAGCACTGAGTCTCCTATAGTATATGATGTGCAGCACTGATGATGATGCTGCTGCACTGAGTCTCCTATAGTGTGTGATGATGCTGCAGCACTGAGTCTCCTATAGTGTGTGATGATGCTGCAGCACTGAGTCTCCTATAGTGTGTGATGATGCTGCAGCACTGAGAGTGTGTGATGATGCTGCAGCACTGAGTCTCCTATAGTGTGTGATGATGCTGCAGCACTGAGTCTCCTATAGTGTGTGATGATGCTGCAGCACTGAGTCTCCTATAGTGTGTGATGATGCTGCAGCCTGAGTCTCCTATAGTGTGTGATGATGCTGCAGCACTGAGTCTCCTATAGTGTGTGATGATGCTGCAGCACTGAGTCTCCTATAGTGTGTGATGATGCTGCAGCACTGAGTCTCCTATAGTGTGTGATGATGCTGCAGCACTGAGTCTCCTATAGTGTGTGATGATGCTGCAGCACTGAGTCTCCTAGTGTGTGATGATGCTGCAGTGTCTCCTATAGTGTGATGATGCTGAGCTCCTATAGTGTGTGATGAGCTCTGAGTCTCCTATAGTGTGTGATGATGCTGCAGCACTGAGTCTCCTATAGTGTGTGATGATGCTGCAGCACTGAGTCTCCTATAGTGTGTGATGATGCTGCAGCACTGAGTCTCCTATAGTGTGTGATGATGCTGCAGCACTGAGTCTCCTATAGTGTGTGATGATGCTGCAGCACTGAGTCTCCTATAGTGTGTGATGATGCTGCAGCACTGAGTCTCCTATAGTGTGTGATGATGCTGCAGCACTGAGTCTCCTATAGTGTGTGATGATGCTGCAGCACTGAGTCTCCTATAGTGTGTGATGATGCTGCAGCACTGAGTCTCCTATAGTGTGTGATGATGCTGCAGCACTGAGTCTCCTATAGTGTGATGATGCTGCAGCACTGAGTCTCCTATAGTGTGTGATGATGCTGCAGCACTGAGTCTCCTATAGTGTGTGATGATGCTGCAGCACTGAGTCTCCTATAGTGTGTGATGATGCTGCAGCACTGAGTCTCCTATAGTGTGTGATGATGCTGCAGCACTGAGTCTCCTATAGTGTGTGATGATGCTGCAGCACTGAGTCTCCTATAGTGTGTGATGATGCTGCAGCACTGAGTCTCCTATAGTGTGTGATGATGCTGCAGCACTGAGTCTCTCCTATAGTGTGTGATGATGCTGCAGCACTGAGTCTCCTATATAGTGTGTGATGATGCTGCAGCACTGAGTCTCCTATAGTGTGTGATGATGCTGCAGCACTGAGTCTCCTATAGTGTGTGATGATGCTGCAGCACTGAGTCTCCTATAGTGTGTGATGATGCTGCAGCACTGAGTCTCCTATAGTGTGTGATGATGCTGCAGCACTGAGTCCTATAGTGTGTGATGATGCTGCAGCACTGAGTCTCCTATAGTGTGTGATGATGCTGCAGCACTGAGTCTCCTATAGTGTGTGATGATGCTGCAGCACTGAGTCTCCTATAGTGTGTGATGATGCTGCAGCACTGAGTCTCCTATAGTGTGTGATGATGCTGCAGCACTGAGTCTCCTATAGTGTGTGATGATGCTGCAGCCTATCCTATAGTGTGTGTGATGATGCTGCAGAGCTCCTGAGTCTCCTATAGTGTGTGATGATGCTGCTGCACTGAGTCTCCTATAGTGTGTGATGATGCTGCAGCACTGAGTCTCCTATAGTGTGTGATGATGCTGCAGCACTGAGTCTCCTATAGTGTGTGATGATGCTGCAGCTCTGAGTCTCCTCCTAGTGTGTGATGATGCTGCAGCACTGTCTCCTATAGTGTGTGATGATGCTGCAGCACTGAGTCTCCTATAGTGTGTGATGATGCTGCAGCACTGAGTCTCCTATAGTGTGTGATGATGCTGCAGCACTGAGTCTCCTATAGTGTGTGATGATGCTGCAGCACTGAGTCTCCTATAGTGTGTGATGATGCTGCAGCACTGAGTCTCCTATAGTGTGTGATGATGCTGCAGCACTGAGTCTCCTATAGTGTGTGATGATGCTGCAGCACTGAGTCTCCTATAGTGTGTGATGATGCTGCAGCACTGAGTCTCCTATGTGTGATGATGCTGCAGCACTGAGTCTCCTATAGTGTGTGATGATGCTGCAGCACTGAGTCTCCTATAGTGTGTGATGATGCTGCAGCACTGAGTCTCCTATAGTGTGTGATGATGCTGCACTGAGTCTCCTATAGTGTGTGATGATGCTGCAGCACTGAGTCTCCTATAGTGTGTGATGATGCTGCAGCACTGAGTCTCCTATAGTGTGTGATGATGCTGCAGCACTGAGTCTCCTATAGTGTGTGATGATGCTGCAGCACTGAGTCTCCTATAGTGTGTGATGATGCTGCAGCACTGAGTCTCCTATAGTGTGTGATGATGCTGCAGCACTGAGTCTCCTATAGTGTGTGATGATGCTGCAGCACTGAGTCTCCTATAGTGTGTGATGATGCTGCAGCACTGAGTCTCCTATAGTGTGTGATGATGCTGCAGCACTGAGTCTCCTATAGTGTGTGATGATGCTGCAGCACTGAGTCTCCTGATGCTGCAGCACTGAGTCTCCTATAGTGTGTGATGATGCTGCAGCACTGAGTCTCCTATAGTGTGTGATGATGCTGCAGCACTGAGTCTCCTATAGTGTGTGATGATGCTGCAGCACTGAGTCTCCTATAGTGTGTGATGATGCTGCAGCACTGAGTCTCCTATAGTGTGTGATGATGCTGCATGCTGCAGCACTGAGTCTCCTATAGTGTGTGATGATGCTGCAGCACTGAGTCTCCTATAGTGTGTGATGATGCTGCAGCACTGAGTCTCCTATAGTGTGTGATGATGCTGCAGCACTGAGTCTCCTATAGTGTGTGATGATGCTGCAGCACTGAGTCTCCTATAGTGTGTGATGATGCTGCACTGAGTCTCCTATAGTGTGTGATGATGCTGCAGCACTGAGTCTCCTATAGTGTGTGATGATGCTGCAGCACTGAGTCTCCTATAGTGTGTGATGATGCTGCAGCACTGAGTCTCCTATAGTGTGTGATGATGCTGCAGCACTGAGTCTCCTATAGTGTGTGATGATGCTGCACTGATCTCCTATAGTGTGTGATGATGCTGCAGCACTGAGTCTCCTATAGTGTGTGATGATGCTGCAGCACTGAGTCTCCTATAGTGTGTGATGATGCTGCAGCACTGAGTCTCCTATAGTGTGTGATGATGCTGCAGCACTGAGTCTCCTATAGTGTGTGATGATGCTGCAGCACTGAGTCTCCTATAGTGTGTGATGATGATGTCTCCTATAGTGTGTGATGATGCTGCAGCACTGAGTCTCCTATAGTGTGTGATGATGCTGCAGCACTGAGTCTCCTATAGTGTGTGATGATGCTGCAGCACTGAGTCTCCTATAGTGTGTGATGATGCTGCAGCACTGAGTCTCCTATAGTGTGTGATGATGCTAGTGTGTGATGACTGAGTCTCCTATAGTGTGTGATGATGCTGCAGCACTGAGTCTCCTATAGTGTGTGATGATGCTGCAGCACTGAGTCTCCTATAGTGTGTGATGATGCTGCAGCACTGAGTCTCCTATAGTGTGTGATGATGCTGCAGCACTGAGTCTCCTATAGTGTGTGATGATGCTGCAGCACTGAGTCTCCTATAGTGTGTGATGATGCTGCAGCACTGAGTCTCCTATAGTGTGTGATGATGCTGCAGCACTGAGTCTCCTATAGTGTGTGATGATGCTGCAGCACTGAGTCTCCTATAGTGTGTGATGATGCTGCAGCACTGAGTCTCCTATAGTGTGTGATGATGCTGCAGCACTGAGTCTCCTATAGTGTGTGATGATGCTGCAGCACTGAGTCTCCTATAGTGTGTGATGATGCTGCAGCACTGAGTCTCCTATAGTGTGTGATGATGCTGCAGCACTGAGTCTCCTATAGTGTGTGATGATGCTGCAGCACTGAGTCTCCTATAGTGTGTGATGATGCTGCAGCACTGAGTCTCCTATAGTGTGTGATGATGCTGCAGCACTGAGTCTCCTATAGTGTGTGATGATGCTGCAGCACTGAGTCTCCTATAGTGTGTGATGATGCTGCAGCACTGAGTCTCCTATAGTGTGTGATGATGCTGCAGCACTGAGTCTCCTATATCGGCAGCTGTGAGTCTCCTATAGTGTGTGATGATGCTGCAGCACTGAGTGCTCTATAGTGTGTGATGATGCTGCAGCACTGAGTCTCCTATAGTAGTGTGTGATGATGCTGCAGCACTGAGTCTCCTATAGTGTGTGATGATGCTGCAGCACTGAGTCTCCTATAGTGTGTGATGATGCTGCCTATAGTGTGTGATGATGCTGCAGCTCTGAGTCTCCTATAGTGTGTGATGATGCTGCAGCACTGAGTCTCTATAGTGTGTGATGATGCTGCAGCACTGAGTCTCCTATAGTGTGTGATGATGCTGCAGCACTGAGTCTCCTATGTGTGTGATGATGCTGCAGCACTGAGTCTCCTATAGTGTGTGATGATGCTGCAGCACTGAGTCTCCTATAGTGTGTGATGATGTGTGATGATGCTGCAGCACTGAGTCTCCTATAGTGTGTGATGATGCTGCAGCACTGAGTCTCCTATAGTGTGTGATGATGCTGCAGCACTGAGTCTCCTATAGTGTGTGATGATGCTGCAGCACTGAGTCTCCTATAGTGTGTGATGATGCTGCAGCACTGAGTCTCCTATAGTGTGTGAGCACTGAGTCTCCTATAGTGTGTGATGATGCTGCAGCACTGAGTCTCCTATAGTGTGTGATGATGCTGCAGCACTGAGTCTCCCTATGCAGTGAGTGTGATGATGCTGCTGAGTCTCCTATAGTGTGATGATGCTGCAGCACTATCCTATAGTGTGTGATGATGCTGCAGCACTGATGTCTCCTATGTGTGATGATGCTGCAGCACTGAGTCTCCTATAGTGTGTGATGATGCTGCAGCACTGAGTCTCCTATAGTGTGTGATGATGCTGCAGCACTGAGTCTCCTATAGTGTGTGATGATGCTGCAGCACTGAGTCTCCTATAGTGTGTGATGATGCTGCAGCACTGAGTCTCCTATAGTGTGTGATGATGCTGCAGCACTGAGTCTCCTATAGTGTGTGATGATGCTGCAGCACTGAGTCTCCTATAGTGTGTGATGATGCTGCAGCACTGAGTCTCCTATAGTGTGTGATGATGCTGCAGCACTGAGTCTCCTATAGTGTGTGATGATGCTGCAGCTCTGAGTCTCCTATAGTGTGTGATGATGCTGCAGCACTGAGTCTCCTATAGTGTGTGATGATGCTGCAGCACTGAGTCTCCTATAGTGTGTGATGATGCTGCAGCACTCTCCTATAGTGTGTGATGAGTCTGAGTCTCCTATAGTGTGTGATGATGCTGCAGCACTGAGTCTCCTATAGTGTGTGATGATGCTGCAGCACTGAGTCTCCTATAGTGTGTGATGATGCTGCAGCACTGAGTCTGCAGCCTATATAGTGTGATGATGCTGCAGCACTGAGTCTCCTATAGTGTGTGATGATGCTGCAGCACTGACTCTCCTATAGTGTGTGATGATGCTGCAGCACTGAGTCTCCTATAGTGTGTGATGATGCTGCAGCATCATCACACACTATAGGATGATGCTGCAGCACTGAGTCTCCTATAGTGTGTGATGATGCTGCAGCACTGAGTCTCCTATAGTGTGTGTGATGTGAGCACTGATGTGATGATGCTGCAGCACTGAGTCTCTATAGTGTGTGATGATGCTGCAGCACTGAGTCTCCTATAGTGTGTGATGATGCTGCAGCACTGAGTCTCCTATAGTGTGTGATGATGCTGCAGCACTGAGTCTCCTATAGTGTGTGATGATGCTGCAGCACTGAGTCTCCTATAGTGTGTGATGATGCTGCAGCACTGAGTCTCCTATAGTGTGTGATGATGCTGCAGCACTGAGTCTCCTATAGTGTGTGATGATGCTGCTGCACTGAGTCTCCTATAGTGTGTGATGATGCTGCAGCACTGAGTCTCCTATAGTGTGTGATGATGCTGCAGCACTGAGTCTCCTATAGTGTGTGATGATGCTGCAGCACTGAGTCTCCTATAGTGTGTGATGATGCTGCAGCACTGTGTGTGATGATGCTGCAGCACTGAGTCTCCTATAGTGTGTGATGATGCTGCAGCTCTGAGTCTCCTATAGTGTGTGATGATGCTGCACATCTCTATAGTGTGTGATGATGCTGCAGCACTGGAGTGCTCCTATAGTGTGTGATGATGCTGCAGCACTGAGTTCTTTTAGCGTGCAGAAATCCGCAGCACTGAGTCGCCTATAGTGTGTGATGATGCTGCAGCACTGAGTCTCCTATAGTGTGTGATGATGCTGCAGCACTGCGGATCTTAGAGCGTGTGATGATCCTGCATAGTGTGTGATGATGCTGCAGCACTGAGTCTCCTATAGTGTGTGATGATGCTGCAGCACTGAGTCTCCTATAGTGTGTGATGATGCTGCAGCACTGAGTCTCCTATAGTGTGTGATGATGCTGCAGCACTGAGTCTCCTATAGTGTGTGATGATGCTGCAGCACTGAGTCTCCTATAGTGTGTGATGATGCTGCAGCACTGAGTCTCCTATAGTGTGTGATGATGCTGCAGCACTGAGTCTCCTATAGTGTGTGATGATGCTGCAGCACTGTCTCCTATAGTGTGTGATGATGCTGCAGCACTGAGTCTCCTATAGTGTGTGATGATGCTGCAGACTGAGTCTCCTATAGTGTGTGATGATGCTGCAGCCTGATAGTGTGTGTGATGATGCTGCAGCACTGAGTCTCCTATAGTGTGTGATGATGCTGCAGCACTGAGTCTCCTATAGTGTGTGATGATGCTGCAGCACTGAGTCTCCTATAGTGTGTGATGATGCTGCAGCACTGAGTCTCCTATAGTGTGTGATGATGCTGCAGCACTGAGTCTCCTATAGTGTGTGATGATGCTGCAGCACTGAGTCTCCTATAGTGTGTGATGATGCTGCAGCACTGAGTCTCCTATAGTGTGTGATGATGCTGCAGCTCTGAGTCTCCTATAGTGTGTGATGATGCTGCAGCACTGAGTCTCCTATAGTGTGTGATGATGCTGCAGCACTGAGTCTCCTATAGTGTGTGATGATGCTGCAGCACTGAGTCTCCTATAGTGTGTGATGATGCTGCAGCACTGAGTCTCCTATAGTGTGTGATGATGCTGCAGCACTGAGTCTCCTATAGTGTGTGATGATGCTGCAGCACTGAGTCTCCTATAGTGTGTGATGATGCTGCAGCACTGAGTCTCCTATAGTGTGTGATGATGCTGCAGCACTGAGTCTCCTATAGTGTGTGATGATGCTGCAGCACTGAGTCTCCTATAGTGTGTGATGATGCTGCAGCACTGAGTCTCCTATAGTGTGTGATGATGATGCAGCTGCACTGATGTCTCCTATAGTGTGTGATGATGCTGCAGCACTGAGTCTCCTATAGTGTGTGATGATGCTGCAGCACTGAGTCTCCTATAGTGTGTGATGATGCTGCAGCACTGAGTCTCCTATAGTGTGTGATGATGCTGCAGCACTGAGTCTCCTATAGTGTGTGATGATGCTGCAGCACTGAGTCTCCTGATGATAGTGTGTGATGATGCTGAGCACTGAGTCTCCTATAGTGTGTGATGATGCTGCAGCACTGAGTCTCCTATAGTGTGTGATGATGCTGCAGCACTGAGTCTCCTATAGTGTGTGATGATGCTGCAGCACTGAGTCTCCTATAGTGTGTGATGATGCTGCAGCACTGAGTCTCCTATAGTGTGTGATGATGCTGCAGCACTGAGTCTCCTATAGTGTGTGATGATGCTGCAGCACTGAGTCTCCTATAGTGTGTGATGATGCAGCACTGAGTCTCCTATAGTGTGTGATGATGCTGCAGCACTGAGTCTCCTATAGTGTGTGATGATGCTGCAGCACTGAGTCTCCTATAGTGTGTGATGATGCTGCAGCACTGAGTCTCCTATAGTGTGTGATGATGCTGCAGCACTGAGTCTCCTATAGTGTGTGATGATGATGCAGCACTGAGTCTCCTATAGTGTGTGATGATGCTGCAGCACTGAGTCTCCTATAGTGTGTGATGATGCTGCAGCACTGAGTCTCCTATAGTGTGTGATGATGCTGCAGCACTGAGTCTCCTATAGTGTGTGATGATGCTGCAGCACTGAGTCTCCTATAGTGTGTGATGATGCTGCAGCACTGAGTCTCCTATAGTGTGTGATGATGCTGCAGCACTGAGTCTCCTATAGTGTGTGATGATGCTGTGCACTGAGTCTCCTATAGTGTGTGATGCTGCAGCACTGAGTCTCCTATAGTGTGTGATGATGCTGCAGCACTGAGTCTCCTATAGTGTGTGATGATGCTGCAGCACTGAGTCTCCTATAGTGTGTGATGATGCTGCAGCACTGAGTCTCCTATAGTGTGTGATGATGCTGCAGCACTGAGTCTCCTATAGTGTGTGATGATGCTGCAGCACTGAGTCTCCTATAGTGTGTGATGATGCTGCAGCACTGAGTCTCCTATAGTGTGTGATGATGCTGCAGCACTGAGTCTCCTATAGTGTGTGATGATGCTGCAGCACTGAGTCTCCTATAGTGTGTGATGATGCTGCAGCACTGATGCTGCAGTCTCCTATAGTGTGTGATGATGCTGCAGCACTGAGTCTCCTATAGTGTGTGATGATGCTGCAGCACTGAGTCTCCTATAGTGTGTGATGATGCTGCAGCACTGAGTCTCCTATAGTGTGTGATGATGCTGCAGCACTGAGTCTCCCTATAGTGTGTGTGATGATGCTGCAGCACTGAGTCTCCTATAGTGTGTGATGATGCTGCAGCACTGAGTCTCCTATAGTGTGTGATGATGCTGCACTGAGCACTGATGATGCTGCAGCCTGATAGTGTGTGATGATGCTGCAGCACTGAGTCTCCTATAGTGTGTGATGTGTGACTGATGCTGTGATGATGCTGCAGCACTGAGTCTCCTATAGTGTGTGATGATGCTGCAGCACTGAGTCTCCTATAGTGTGTGATGATGCTGCAGCACTGAGTCTCCTATAGTGTGTGATGATGCTGCAGCACTGAGTCTCCTATAGTGTGTGATGATGCTGCAGCACTGAGTCTCCTATATGATGTGTGTGTGTGATGCTGCAGCACTGAGTCTCCTATAGTGTGTGATGATGCTGCAGCACTGAGTCTCCTATAGTGTGTGATGATGCTGCAGCACTGAGTCTCCTATAGTGTGTGATGATGCTGCAGCACTGAGTCTCCTATAGTGTGTGATGATGCTGCAGCACTGAGTCTCCTATAGTGTGTGATGATGCTGCAGCACTGAGTCTCCTATAGTGTGTGATGATGCTGCAGCACTGAGCCTCCTATAGTGTGTGATGATGCTGCAGCACTGAGTCTCCTATAGTGTGTGATGATGCTGCAGCACTGAGTCTCCTATAGTGTGTGATGATGCTGCAGCATGATGCTGCAGCTCTCTCCTATAGTGTGTGATGATCTCTCCTATAGTGTGTGATGATGCTGCAGCACTGAGTCTCCTATAGTGTGTGATGATGCTGCAGCACTGAGTCTCCTATAGTGTGTGATGATGCTGCAGCACTGAGTCTCCTATAGTGTGTGATGATGCTGCAGCACTGAGTCTCCTATAGTGTGTGATGATGCTGCAGCACTGAGTCTCCTATAGTGTGTGATGATGCTGCAGCACTGATGATGCTCCTATAGTCTCCTATGTGTGATGATGCTGCAGCACTGAGTCTCCTATAGTGTGTGATGATGCTGCAGCACTGAGTCTCCTATAGTGTGTGATGATGCTGCAGCACTGAGTCTCCTATAGTGTGTGATGATGCTGCAGCACTGAGTCTCCTATAGTGTGTGATGATGCTGCAGCACTGAGTCTCCTATAGTGTGTGATGATGCTGCAGCACTGAGTCTCCTATAGTGTGTGATGATGCTGCAGCTCTGAGTCTCCTATAGTGTGTGATGATGCTGCAGCACTGAGTCTCCTATAGTGTGTGATGATGCTGCAGCACTGATTCTCCTATAGTGTGTGATGATGCTGCAGCACTGAGTCTCCTATAGTGTGTGATGATGCTGCAGCACTGAGTCTCCTATAGTGTGTGATGATGCTGCAGCACTGAGTCTCCTATAGTGTGTGATGATGCTGCAGCACTGAGTCTCCTATAGTGTGTGATGATGCTGCAGCACTGAGTCTCCTATAGTGTGTGATGATGCTGCAGCACTGAGTCTCCTATAGTGTGTGATGATGCTGCAGCCTCCTATAGTGTGTGATGATGCTGCAGCACTGAGTCTCCTATAGTGTGTGATGATGCTGCAGCACTGAGTCTCCTATAGTGTGTGATGATGCTGCAGCACTGAGTCTCCTATAGTGTGATGATGCTGCAGCACTGAGTCTCCTATAGTGTGTGATGATGCTGCAGCACTGAGTCTCCTATAGTGTGTGATGATGCTGCAGCACTGAGTCTCCTATAGTGTGTGATGATGCTGCAGCACTGAGTCTCCTATAGTGTGTGATGATGCTGCAGCACTGAGTATGATGCTGCAGCACTGAGTCTCCTATAGTGTGTGATGATGCTGCAGCACTGAGTCTCCTATAGTGTGTGATGATGCTGCAGCTCTGAGTCTCCTATAGTTTGTGTTGATGCTGCACATCTCAGTCTAATTCTGATTAAATTTGTCAATACTACCTGAAAGCTTCCAGATAATCTGAATTCTGAATTCTGTTAAAATGTCAGATATCTAGAATTTAAAATGTCATCAATGACATTTCAGTTAAGTGTCCACTCACCTTTGGCTATATAGTACATGAATATGCTGTTCATATTAGAGTTTAGTTGTAGATCATACACAGGCTGTCCAAGAAGAAGTCACCCCTAATATTTCATAGGATTTTCTTCAGATTTGATTTTGGATCACATTCAAAGTGGACTCGTTTCGATAAGCTAATGCAAAGTCACAACACTTATTTCTTTCCAGAGTTGCATGACTTTTTCACCAAAATCTTGTCTTGATGATGGCAGACTCGGACCGCAGTGTACAGTCTCCTCCAGCACATCCCAAAGATTCTCAGTGGGGTCAAGGTCTGGACTCTGTGGTGTCCAATCCATCTGTGAAAATGATGTCAGATGCTCCCTGAACCAGTCTTTCCCAATTTGAGCCCAATGAATCCTGTTATCGTCATGTTGAATATGCCCGTGCCATCAGGGAAGAAAAAATTCCATTGATGGGGACATCTGGTCATTCAGTACATTCTGCAAGTCAGATGACCTCATTTTTTAGGCAAATTACACCACCCTGCATCATTTTTGCTCAATAAAATCCAATTCTTGCTTCTTACTAACTTTAGGGTGCCGATTCCAAAAATAGTGTCAGTTTTGCTCTCGCATGTCACATTTTCTCACAATGTATGATGAGCATTTTATAGTATTGTCACTTTCGACAACCACTTATACAATTAAGAAGTGCTTAACCACCGGAAAAACTGCCACAATGAATGATTTCTATTTTCCTCTGAGTCAGGTGAGAACTATTTGTTCAGTTCTTGGCTGATTTTCACATGTAGAATGATTCTCAGGACATTATTTTGTGCTTAATCCTGATGTCAGGCGTAGTAATATGGCCACTGACAGAGGAAAATGCAGACATGATACAGATGTTTTTTGCTACATCTGTGGGTGTTTCACTACACCCAAATAGCATTTGTTGCTGTTTTGATCGGTGCATAAAAGTCGATTTATATGATATAATAAGGAATCTCTTCATTTTTATTTTGTGGAAAAACTGTTATAGAAACTTTTTACTTGCATTTTTTAATTCAGCGTCTTCAAATTAGGTAATATGAGGCCTTTTTGGGAAATCAGCAGATAATTTTTTTTAACATGCAGGGTGGTGTTACTGTTGGGGCCTACAGAGAGACTGCCCCGAACGAAATTATTCCCGTAAATCAAAGAGAAGAAAATTTAATCCTTAGGTAAGCTGCATTTTGTTTTACTACATCTTACAGAAAGTTTAAAATCTAACTATGTCATTTTACTTAGATTTATCATTCTGCATTCTTTTTTTTTATTTATTTTATTTAACCCTTATTTAACCAGGGAAGTCCCGTTGAGATTGAAATCTCTTTTTCAAGGGTGCCCTGGGGGTTGAGGTGGGGAGGGAGAGGGCAATTTGCACAGCCAATTGGATCAGGGGATGATTAGGTGGCAGGTCGAAAGAGCCAGGTTGGACTTTTAGCCATGACACCGGGGGACCCCCTACACTTATCGAAGAGTGTCATAGGATCTTTAATGACCACAGTGAGTCAGGACCTCGTTTTAACGTCTCATCCGAAAGACGGCATCTCCTTCAGTACAGTCTCCCCATCACTGCACTGGGGCATTGGGAAGTATTCCGCCAGAGGGAAGATCGCCACCTACTGGCCACCAACACCTCTTCCAGCAGCAACTTGGTTTTCCTCGGTGGTCTCCCATCCAAGTACTGACCAAGCCCACACCTGCTTAGCTTCAGCCACACGGCTGGAGCAGATCGAATAGTGGTATGGCTGCTGGACATTCTTAGATATATCAATATGAAAAAAAGAATTTGCGATTTGTCAAAAAACCTGACGTGATACACAAATTTTTAGGGCAAATTTGAAATCAGTTTATCAAATCAGCAGAGAAAAAGTTTCAAAATGCAGGGCGGTGTTATCATTGCTGAACCAAGACCTGAGCACCTGAAGCAGCCCCAGATCATGACACCGCCCTGACAGGCTTGTGCGGTTGGCACTGGGCATGATGGGTGCCCCGCTTAGGGCTCTTACCTATTTGCTTTGGTAAGTCCAGGTGGCAACTTTTTTGGCCCGGTAGTTTAAATTTAATATGAATATATTATCTTACAGTAATTATATTAATATCGTAACATAATATGACATTGTTTAAATTCCAGGTTAGATTTTTGCACATATTGTGAATAGAAAGGATGAACAGCAACCACATTTTTTCATAACCTTGTTACTGCGCACTTTCACTCAGGATGAATGAACATCGCATTCATGTCGCACTTTCTCATGGATACTCAAAGTGCTTTACAGTTATACGGGGGAATCTCACCACCACCAATGAGTAGCACCCACCTGGATGATGCGACTGTCGCCATTTTGTGCCAAAAGGCTCACCACACATCAGCAGAGATGGAGAGGATGATTTGCATAGCCAATTAAATCAGGGGATGATAGCGAAGGTTGGGAATTTAACCAGGACACCGGGGAAGACTCATTGGATCATAAACGACCACTGTAAGTCAAAACCTCTGTTTACCATAACATGTGAAAGACTGTGTCTCCTTCAGCGCAGTGTCCCCATCACTGCACGGGGGCACTAGGGTTTATTTTACTGAGGGAAGATCGCCTCTTATTGGCCCGCAAACATCACTTGGTTTTCCCCGGTGGTCTCCCATCCAAGCACTAACCAAGCCCACACCTGCTTAGCTTCAGTCCTTTGGCCAGGGCAGCTCAAATATCATTGTGGCTGCTAAATGGACTGAAATACTAACTTGCAGATGTGCTGTCAGGAGAGGCAGTGAATTCAGCTTATATCACTGGAGTTTGTAGACCTGTTTCCACGCACTATGCCTGATTGACAATCAATCAATTTTGCCTTCTTTCTTTTTTTTTACTGAACAATTAAGACCTAACCTATATGTAAGCTTTAATGACTAAGAGGTGATAATGACAAAAAGATTCATTGATATATATGCTTTGATTCCAGACTGCAAGGATGGAAATTTTAATAATTAGAAAAAATCTCGACTCAGTAATTCATTGTATCGTTTTGACCTTTTGTTTATCGGATTATGAAAGAAGACTGAAATTAAACTCGCTATTTTGTTTGAATGGCATTAAAAAGTACATATTTAAGGGGGAAAACATTATCGTAAACCTACTGACCTCGCATTGAACACAGCACAAGAAAGGTTTTTATTATTTTTAATGGCATTGGTGTGGCTTCCTTTGAGCAAGTATGGGCAAATTAAGCTGTCTTGTGAGCATTTCAAGTTCGATGTACTGAGCAATAATGCGGTGGAAATTGAAATTGGCTTGTCATTCTGCCGATTAGTCTTAGAAATTAGTTAATCAATCCTCTGATTGTCAATCTAGCAAAGTAAGAGGGAGTAATCGTTTGTTTAACGGTGAGGATTCTGCCTCTCCTAACTGACCTCCGACGGCTCGTGACTGCGTAACCTGGTACTATCATACGAGGAGGGTGCGTTAATTTCAGTTAGAAACACAGCCTCCCTTACGAAGAAGATTTTATTTTCACGACTTACATTAAACTCACTTTTGTGAATAAAGCATGATGTCATATCAGATCCCTGATTAGTTCCTTTGCTATGATTGCTTGCATGCTGGGGTTTCCAATGCTGTATCTGATATGTATTGTCTGTCGTCAAATGAAAACAGGATGGAAAATCTGGGAATAGTGAGGTGAAATTGGATGTGATCACTGAGGAAATATTGGTTCCAGAGTTACTTCCTGTTTGGTCCAGGTTTCATTCCTGGTTCTGGAGAACCACTGGTTCTGCTGCGTTCTGTTGTTACTGAGCCCTTAAATGACCCGTTTCAGCCCCTCATTACCTGAGTAACACGCCTCACCTGGTTTATTGGCTCACTGGTCACTGATTTCTCTCGGACTGCAGCTCTTCTGAAGCAGCATTTCAGACCCAACATCTCACTTCATTTCCAAACAGTTAAAGCCCTTTGGGTCAGAACTCAGCTAATTAGCTCTGTGCCCCACTGTGCTTTAGATTATGCGATACAGGCATGAAGCGGACATTCCAATCCATTCTGCTGAGATAAACAATGCTCAGGGGAAAAGAGTCCTCCTCAATGACGTAGAGAAAAGAACTAGACCGTACAGAAACCCCCTTTCTCCTGATGAGTTAGCTTTAACATCCAGTCATGGCAAAACAAAGCATGTAGAGCTTTAACCAGTTTGGATGCGTGTGATTTATGTGTCAAAATGGTCAGTTCTTGTCAC
Source organism: Gymnothorax javanicus (assembly GCA_029692085.1). NCBI lineage: Eukaryota > Metazoa > Chordata > Actinopteri > Anguilliformes > Muraenidae > Gymnothorax > Gymnothorax javanicus. The sequence goes on from CM056193.1 coordinate 5,132,731, forward strand.
GCTGTTGGCTGTTAAAACCAAGCAGACTGTGCTGGAATGTTTTTATTATTATTATTATTATTATTATTATTATTATTATTATTATTATTCTCTCCAAAAACCATAATTTTGCTGCTATTTATAGATAAATATTTCAGTTTTTATTTAATTATCATTTTACCAGATTGTGATCATATTGGTTACATCCTGTACGCTTACACTGATAAATACGTCCTTATTTGAAAAAGTGCTCGATATCAACCTTATTTTTTTATTTTTATTTTTTTTGTAAACACCCCGGTTCAGAAATAAATAATCTAAGTTTACGCGTTTTGCCATGACTGAAGCTGGCGCCTGTTGGCTGTGGTGGAATACACCAAGAATAGAGAGTGCGCGGTCTAATGTTTCCTCTACGTCACTGGGACTCCTAGACTGGCAAAGTCATGACTCACCCAACTTTGCCTCTGATTGGCCAGTACTTGTTCATGCATGAGAAGTGAGATTGGGTGGGGTTGAGTAAGGATATCAGGGGAAGCCAATCAGAGGTTGAGTTGAAAAAAAATACTGGCACTGGCCACTCAGAAACTGAAATCCAAACAAGCCCTCTCGATAAAAAAGAGAAATGGTTTTCTTCCATCAAAGGAATTTTCTCTGTGGACACTGTGGCCCCCCAGTACTGGAGTTAAACCTGCAGATGCTGCGGCCCCCCAGGACTGGAGTTAAACCTGCAGATGCTGCGGCCCCCCAGGACTGGAGTTAAACCTGCAGACGCTGGGGCCCCCCAGGACTGGAGTTAAACCTGCAGACTCTGCAGCCTTCCTGGAGTTGTGTAACATCTGTAAATACTGCTGAAATCTGACTGACATTTGCAGATGGGGACAGCATTTTGTGAGGTGAGTGCAGCTGCTGATATTTGCAGGAGTGCTCTGCTCACACTGTTCTGCTAAGCTGCTCACTGGTGACCCTGTCAGTGTGAAATCTGTCCTGTTTCGAAGTGCCTTCAAATCCAGCCTTGGCCCTCGCCAATCCGACATTTTTTTTCATCACCTTCAGGTTATACAATAATGTTTCTGCTGTAGGATCCACCCTGTAAAATTAGTGGCCATTTCCTGTCAGAGATCTTGTAAGGGATACGGCTCTTGTTCTTTGCGCTGCTTACATTCGAGGGAAACAGGTTATGGCAGAGGGTCTGGAGCTCTCTGTCCGAGCGAAGCCGAAAGGGAGAGTGGACACTGAGATCTCTACTGCTCTCCCTGTCCCTCTCTGGAACAGCTCTGCCCTCGCAGCGGCAAGGTCCTGGGTTCCTGCACATTCATATGGGAACCCTACCAGGAACTCCACTTTCTTTGACAGTCTGAGGGCTTGTATATTATGCTCACTGGAGACTTTAGGGGTTAAATGTTGGGTGTAAAGTCCTCTCTGGATTAGCCGTAGGCTAATGTGCCCAAAACTCGGCTCAACACTGTTGTCTTCTGTCCTGTTTGCTTTTTTAGGGACTTTAAGCAATGGCGGATTTTGCGACGGCTATGGCACCCAGAAATAGATCTGCGCTCCGCTGATCGAGACTTAAGCCGGTGTGCCGGCGTTGCTTGCCATAGCAGGCTGATCTACTACGGGGAAAGAACCAATCTCACGTAGTCACTACAACGCGTGATTCAGGTGATTGAATTAAATGGTTTTCATTGTATTTCTGAAATGATGTGTTCTACAAACTGTACAATTGATAGTGACACACTATACATTACGTGTTTCAGCGAACATTTCCCCACAGATAAAGGATGCTATGTATATTTCACTGTATAAAACCATAGTGAACTATTTTCTGCTGTAGGCTATATTCTCCCCTCATGCTTTATTGCATATGATACATAATTTCTCTGTATACCCTATAAATATCTATATTTACTCCCATGTACATTAGTCTTTCTTCTACTCCCACGCACTTTACCTTTGCTCACACTCTGATAAGGCCTAGATGTGTGCATAAATTGTCAAATTTTATGTCTTTTTTTTAATTGAATTGTTTGAAATAAAGTTTATTAAAAAGATGCACATTTCGTTGTGCTCTGTACCTGTACTTGGCAGAATTAAAATAAATTTGAATAATCTAATCTAATATTAACAGTCTCCCATTTCCCCTAAAGCTATGTCATCTGCCCCTTTTGCCAGTGAGAGTGGGATAAATAAGTGCTCACAGCAGGTTACAGTTACAATTACAGTTCACACTGAACTAACTACTTTGCTAACAAACTTTGATCAAAATCCGCCGTTGCTTAAAGTCCCAACTGGATTTGATGGCTACGACACCAGCGTCAGGAGAGATTTATTTCCGGGTGCCGTAGTCGTCGCAAAATCCACCGTTGCTTCTCTTAAGACCTGGTGTCCACATGAGTGGACATCACATTTTGGGTTATATTACCACAGCAGTTAATTCTGCTTAGCTGGGGCCTTATGACCACATGTGTGGACACTTACACTACCATCTAGTGGTGTCAGAAGAGTACAACACACTACAGAAAAAATTCAAAATGGCAGCAAGCCCAAGTGAAAGTTCGGCGGCCACTTCAAACCCAAACATCGACAAGGTAAGAAGTCCAATCATATTTCATGGCTTATTCTTGTTTAGATATGCATAAAAGCCTTGTAACTTTGCCATGACATGCAAATTTGACAAAAATTAGTAAATGTAAAGATCTAGTTTGCTGCTAAACATGATGGTCACATATGTGTACAGAGGGACTTAGCTTTGATAAAAATGTTATGTTAGCATAAATGTGCCCAGTTTTTATACTTATCAGGTTCCAATAAGCCCAAATAGCAAAGAGAATTAAAAAAAATGCATATCAAACAAGGCAATCAGAGATGGCAGACTTCACCCCATTCACGCAAATATTGGCAAGTGCAGAAACACAAACACGCAGAGCCACTAGATGGCAGACTTCACCCATTAGCAAGTGCGGAAACAGACACAAACAGACAGACAAACAAACACACAGAGCTCCTAAAAACAGTACTTCATGCCCACTCCGTGGGGTGAAGTAACAAGAGCTCGGGTTAAAGTCGGGTTAAAGGTTAAAGTCCCTACTGTTTTTCAAAGCGCTGCAGTTGTGAGTTAATACAGGCTCCCTCTGCTGGTCACTCACAGAAAAGCACCTTCAGTTCCTCTCTCACAGTGAGGCGCCGCTCTGCTGGCATCTTGGGGTACACTGCCACTGTGCAAACCTGCTGCCCCTCTGCGGCCCTGGCAAGGCTTGGGCGAAAGAAGGGGGAGGGGACAATATTTTTGGCTCCTGCCCAATCGAATACCGGCTGTGCCAGCCAATCCCAGTCTGCCAGGATGGCATGGCCCCACCCTTTCCCACGGGAAGGTGAAGACGTGCGCTCTCTGCTGGGAGAGGGAGGGGCTTGGGGATGATGCGGGTGGGCTCACGGCAGTATCGGCGAATCAAAGCACAAACCTCCAGCAAGTTAAAAAACAGCGACACGCCTGCCATGGCCTGCATGTAGATCGTGAAAAGCGTCTTCTCCTTGGGCCGCGAGACGAAGCAGTCCACCGCGTGGGGGCAGGGCCAGCGCTCACACACATAATGGGCGGGGACCGTGAATCCATATACATACCACAGGATGAGGATAAACCCCGCCTCCAGGAGGAGTTTCAGCACGGTGATGGACAGGTACACCCGCAGCAGCCGGCCTCTCAGTCTGGGCCTTTTTGGGGGCGTGTCCCTCTCGCCTTGTCCCGTCCCCTCTTTCCCTCTCTCCGTCTTCTCCCCCATCCCCACAGCCGTCCTGTCTTCATCCTCCAGTCGCTCCCTCCTCTTCCTCTCCCAGCTTGCGTGGAGCGTGGCGTAGCTGAGGTAGAAGATAGCGGGCGAGGCCACGGCGATGATCTGCATGACGAAGAAGCGGAAGTGCGAGATAGGGAAGGCCTTGTCGTAGCACACCTCCTCGCAGCCTGGCTGCAGGGTGTTGCACACGAATTCAGACTGCTCGTCGCCCCACACGGACTCGGCGGCGGTGCTCAGGACGAGGACGCGGAACAGGAGGAGCACAGTGAGCCACGCCTGCCCTACGCCGGTGGAGTACTCCCGTCCCTGCTCCAACAGCAGCTCCAGAGACGACCAGTCCGCCTTCGACATACTGCACCTGCGGGGAAAATTAAAATAATTACAATTGCAGTGTTAACAACGGTAATCATAATCACAACCCTGACAGCAACAACTACAACACAGAAAAATAATCATAATCTCAATTGTTCTGTATTAGCAACAACAATAATCAAAATAAAACATTTAATAAAGAGGCAGGCTCACTCATGGTGCCTCATTTGAGGCCACCAGAGGCGAACAGAGAGGTGGGTGGAGCCAGAGGACGCTGGTCGTGGTTCCTCGCCTATAGAACCTGCCCAACGATGAGCTGCGCTCCTGGAGATGGTTGGATAATTGACCCACTTACCTGGCAGCCAAGTCTCAGCCAGCTGTAAAAGCAGCGGAGTGCGCCTGGTGAAGAGAAGGGTGTAGAGGCAGCATTCTGGGCCGGAAGGACGTTTGCTGGTGAATATTGTACAAGCCTTTCCTATTCTCTCTGTGTTTACGCAGAACTGAAGAAACATTGGCATTCAAGATTTTCAGTTGTTTTTTCCTTTACCCTGTATGCCTCTGTCTTTAAATAAAAGAGATTTCCTCTTAAAGCACCTCAGATTCCAAATCTTTTTCTCCACTTTTAGTCTGCATGACACATATAGTGTAAAATGCGGTCATAGAGTTTACCTACCTGTTTCCCCCATACAAAAGAGTCAAAATGGAAGCAGCTCTAGTGATATTACTTCTGGAAGAAATTTCCTCAAATGACTCATTTTCCCACTTTTATCAAGTGTAAACAGGAACTGGGCTTGGCCTTGGATGGCTCACATGTCACCAAAGAGAGGAAAGAAACCCAGCACAGGCCATGCAAGCCGTCTAGTGCTCCGGGACCCATGTACAAGCCTTAATCTGAAACACCTCCATACATTCGTCTTCCACACATGGACAGATGGCCTGATCGAAAGGTTCAGCAAGACCCTGAAAGACAAGCACTGCAAGGTAACGACACTTGATGTTAAGAACTGAGATCAGTTCATATTTCATGTCTTATGGGCTCTTCAGCAGGTTACCCAAAGCTGGGCAAGTTTTTTCCCCTTTTAGCGCTCGTATGGCAGATGACCTTGTGGAATCCTGGGCCTTGAATAGGAAGTCTGGAAATTGCAGTTGTACCCCAGTTTGTTAGTGATGGAGCATATGGACACCGTGCAGAAGACAATTCTCAGGTACAAGTCGTGGTCAGTGAACAAATGAGAGAAGCATCAACAGTGCATGAGAACATTTACAACAAGGAGGCTAAAGTTAGGAGGTCAAAGCGAGGAGGCAAAGTACTGATACAAATAACAACAACTGAGGGATAGATACCTACCTTAGCTAGGCAGCAAGGCCCATATGTGGTGGTCAAGAAATTAAAGTTAAACATATTGGGTTAAGGCACTTTAAATATACCATGTGAATTTGCTGAAGACGTGGCATTCTAGAGCCACACTGGATTCTAGAAGTCTCTCTGTGCAGTAACACTTCCCACAAGAACAAGGAACCATCCCAGTAGCAGAGCAGCGAAGCCCTCCGTAATGGCAGGACCGATGTCAGCTGACCACTCAATCACCAGATATGCTTTCAGACCATCGAGGACAAAGCAATCTGATCAAATATGGCACTGTCACAGAGCCAGGAGAGGTGTTCAGACAGTGGCCACACAGGATCCCAGTAGCACACTGGTAAGAGAAGCGGTGTAGAAAGGTCTGTGTATGAGAGTGATTGAAGAATCCGGCAGCGGATAGCCTAACCCCATTGCGATGGTGCTAAAACCTGACAAGCATGCAAAGTTCAGTGATTGCTCCAGAAAACTTCGCAAAATTTCCTGCCTTGAGGCCAATCTCATGACACGGGGAGATGAGATTATTGTAAGACTCGGCCAACGTGATTCATCAGCGCGTTGGGTCCCGCTGACAAAACAGACAGGAGAAAAGTCAGCCTTTGTAACTCTGGACAGTCTCTGCAGTACTGAGTCCTTCCCGTTTGCGAGCATGGGGCGCCGATAACCTTATGAGGGCTGATGGCTCCAATCCTCCAGCCCCATCAGAAACCTGCGGCAGCATACCTTCATGACGTTGTGAATCCACAGCAAGGGTTGGTCCTCACACTTGACACTTGAGAGAAGTTTTGGAGACTGGAAGGGGGACAGGTTTGGTGGCAGAACTTGAGAAGAGTCAGCTGGGACTAGAAGCGGCTGAGGACCTGAGATACTTCTTTGGCGTTGTGCAACCATGATCCATGAAGGTGAAGAGCATTGCTCACTGGTCACAGCTCACCACCAAGAGGCAGATATAGACATTTTTGGGTTGGTGGAATATTACAGAATGTTAATTCCTTCTTTTGTTACTCTGGCTGCTGGTCTTCATGCTCTGAAAGAGAAAGGCCTCCCTTTGCACATCAGAGGCCAGGCCTTTGGTTCAGACTCTGGCAGACACTGCGTTGTAGGCAGCCCTCATCACCCCAGACTGTAGCAGACCATTCTGTGTATCATAAACCGCAGTGGGAGCAGTGCCATCACAAGAGCTGAACAGAAAGGAACACCTAATCTTGTACATCAGCCGCTAGTTGCAGAAGCGCGAAAGGAACTATGCAGTCATTGAAAAAGAAAGCCTATTGATCAAATGGGCCAGTAACAAGTGGAGAAATTTCCTCTTAAGCAGAAGGTTTGCCTTAATCACGGACTATGCACCACTAAAATGGACGGCTTTGACTGAGGGAGAAGCATGCACACGTCACACATTGGTTTCAGGATCTGCAGCTCTACACATTTCAGGCTGAGTATCTGGCCGTGTTCAGTCTATGCCAATGCTGAGGCCTGGTCCCAGGCGGGGGCACCCCGGTGGCTCATCGGTCTAAGCGCGCGTACCATAAAGGCTGTGTCTTTCTCGCAGCGACCTGGGTTCGATTCCAGCTCGGGTCATTTGCTGCATGTCTTCCCCCATTCTTCTCCCCAACTTTGCTGTCTCTCTACACTTGTATAACTGTCAAAAAAATAAAGGAAAAATTCCCCAAAAAAATAATCTAAAAAAAAAAAAACCTTTACTAATGGCTCCATATAACAGCATAGAGCTGGGTGGGGGGGATGTTTCTGTGCCATGTTCCTCATAATACCCCACATCCAGCCACCAGAGGCAAACAGGCAGGTGGGTGGAGCCAGAGGACGCTGGTCGTGGTTCCTCGCCTATAGAACCTGCCCAACGATGAGCTGCGCTCCTGGAGATGGTTGGATAATTGACCCACTTACCTGGCAGCCAAGTCTCAGCCAGCTGTAAAAGCAGCGGAGTGCGCCTGGTGAAGAGAAGGGTGTAGAGGCAGCATTCTGGGCCGGAAGGACGTTTGCTGGTGAATATTGTACAAGCCTTTCCTATTCTCTCTATGTGTTTACGCAGAACTGAAGAAACACTAGCATTCAAGATTACCTTGCATCAAAAGAATTTTCAGTTTTTCCCCCTCACTCCCTTTGCCCTCTTTAAATGAGAGATTTCTGTTCAAGCGCCACAAAATCCAGGCTGTTCACTGACATCCCACAATAACAGCAACTATAATCATTGCAATGGCAAAAATAATGATGATCATAGCTGTATTAACAACAAAAACAATGAAAAATATTACCACCATTCTTGAATTAACAACTCTTAAGTTGTGAAAACAAAAGTGAACAGTTAAAATTATTACAATAAATGTAACACCATCAACCACAATATCACTTAATACACAATCACAATGGTGGTAGTCACATCAACCCGAAAGATAATAATTACAAGGACTAAAATCACAAGCAAAGTAATTCTGGTATAGCAATAATGACATAAATTAAGAACAATTGTAATTATAACAATGTCAGTAAATACAACCAAATCAAATTTTTGACATTTTCAAAAAGAAATTGATTGATTGAAATTGTGGCTCTTGTTTCGCAGCAGGACTACTGAGTTAGTTGGATAAATTCACTGATTAATTTCAGAACAGCCTGCTAAGTTCCAAGCTGTTATTTATTTAAGTCCATGTGCCAGTACTGGAAGTTTTCTGGACTTTAAGAGTTGAATTTATTCCGCAAACTCAGTAATCTTTCTCCCTGATATTCCCTTAGTTTTTATCTTTTTTTCTTCTTCTTCTTCTTTTTGTTTTGAAGCTAAATTGCAGCATCAGCAGAGAGTTCGTACCGTTAGCGTCCGCGGCTCTGATCCTCCAGCTGGAAGGCAGCAATAGACTCGCACAGAGTCCTGTGCTCCTATAACAAACACTGCTAATGACTGGAAGGAAGAAACCTCTTTTCTGATCTCTCGATAAAAATGCGAATGGAAAATGGTCTAAGGAAAGTGGATAACAGTTTTCTGATCAAAAACAAAATCACATCTTTCCCGTATGTGTGCTAATTTCCGACTCCCATTTTTGTGCTTTCCATCAAAATAAAAGTTTGGCACTTATGCAGGAAAGGCTGTCCCTTTCCATGAGAGATAAAATCGAGAGCAATCTCACACAAGGTTGCTTCTTCAGCTTTAAGCTCCACTCTGGTGCTCAAACATTTTTATTACCTATTGCTTTGCTGGTATTTTGACTGTGATGCGATATTAAAGGTCTGTAATTTTCAGACGGTTCGCTCCCTATGGGTGAAAGTGTCTTCAGATTTTCATGCAGACGTCAACTTAACGGCATGTGACAGTATTTGTAAGATGCGTGTTAGAAGTACAGCCCCTTCAGATTGTATCACTATCCAGTAACGATCACGCCTGGGTGTGTGTACAGGATGCACGTACTTATGGGGAAGTGCGCACACGTGTACATTTGGAGGCAAACATCCCCTTAACGTTTCTGAGTCCTAGTGTGGATATTTATCTACTTTCAAGGATGGGCAGGAAGTGATAATTGGGGTTAACACGGTGGGGTGTGTTTACATGATTTGATGACAGCTCACTGTGTGTGTGTGTGTGTGTGTGTGTGCAGCAACGCCCTGGGCTGAGGGGCAGGGGTATTTGAGTCTTGTACCCCTGCCTGTCTTTTCTGGAATGAATGCTAATGACTCAGTGCAATTTATTCTGAGATGTAAGGGATTCAGAGTGAGGTGCAGTGGCTCTTTAATGGATTCATAATGAGGTGCAGTGGCTCTTTAAGGGATTCAAAGTGAGGTGCAGTGGCTCTTTAAGAGATTCAGAGTGTGGTGCAGTGGCTCTTTAATGGATTCATAATGAGGTTCAGTGGCTCTTTAAGGGATTCAAAGTGAGGTGCAGTGGCTCTTTAAGGGATTCAGAGTGAGGTGCAGTGGCTCTTTAAGGGATTCAGAGTGAGGTGCAGTGGCTAATTAATGGATTCATAGTGAGGTGCAGTGGCTCTTTAAGGGATACAGAGTGTGGTGCAGTGGCTTTTAAAGGGATTCAAAGTGAGGTGCAGTGGCTCTTTAAGGGATTCAAAGTGAGGTGCAGTGGCTCTTTAAGGGATTCAAAGTGAGGTGCAGTGGCTCTTTAAGGGATTCAGAGTGAGGTGCAGTGGCTTTTGAAGGGATTCAAAGTGAGGTGCAGTGGCTCTTTAAGGGATTCAGAGTGAGGTGTGGTGGCTCTTTAAGTGATTCAGAGTGAGGTGTGGTGGCTCTTTAAGGGATTCAGAGTGTGGTGCAGTGGCTCTTTAATGGATTCATAATGAGGTGCAGTGGCTCTTTAAGGGATTCAAAGTGAGGTGCAGTGGCTCTTTAAGAGATTCAGAGTGTGGTGCAGTGGCTCTTTAATGGATTCATAATGAGGTTCAGTGGCTCTTTAAGGGATTCAAAGTGAGGTGCAGTGGCTCTTTAAGGGATTCAGAGTGAGGTGCAGTGGCTCTTTAAGGGATTCAGAGTGAGGTGCAGTGGCTAATTAATGGATTCATAGTGAGGTGCAGTGGCTCTTTAAGGGATTCAGAGTGTGGTGCAGTGGCTTTTAAAGGATTCAAAGTGAGGTGCAGTGGCTCTTTAAGGGATTCAAAGTGAGGTGCAGTGGCTCTTTAAGGGATTCAAAGTGAGGTGCAGTGGCTCTTTAAGGGATTCAGAGTGAGGTGCAGTGGCTTTTGAAGGGATTCAAAGTGAGGTGCAGTGGCTCTTTAAGGGATTCAGAGTGAGGTGTGGTGGCTCTTTAAGTGATTCAGAGTGAGGTGTGGTGGCTCTTTAAGGGATTCAGAGTGTGGTGCAGTGGCTCTTTAATGGATTCATAATGGTGAGGTGCAGTGGCTCTTTAAAGGATTCAAAAGGTGCAGTGGAGGATTGCAGCAGTGGCTCTTTAAGGATTCAGAGTGGTGGTGCAGTGGCTCTTTAATGGATTCATAGTGAGGTGCAGTGGCTCTTTAAGGGATTCAAAGTGAGGTGCAGTGGCTCTTTAAGGATTCAGTGAGGTGCAGTGGCTCTTTAAGGATTCAGAGCTGAGGTGCAGTGGCTCTTTAAGGGATTCAGAGTGAGGTGCAGTGGCTCTTTAAGGGATTCAGAGTGAGGTGCAGTGGCTCTTTAAGGGATTCAGAGTGAGGTGCAGTGGCTCTTTAAGGGATTCAGAGTGAGGTGCAGTGGCTCTTTAAGGGATTCAGAGTGAGGTGCAGTGGCTCTTTAAGGGATTCAGAGTGAGGTGCAGTGGCTCTTTAAAGGATTCAGAGTGAGGTGCAGTGGCTCTTTAAGGGATTCAGAGTGAGGTGCAGTGGCTCTTTAAGGGATTCAGAGTGAGGTGTGGTGGCTCTTTAAGTGTGAGGAGGTGTGCAGTGGCTCTTTAAGGGATTCAGAGTGAGGTGCAGTGGCTCTTTAGGGATTCAGATTGTGGTGGAGGGATTCAGAGTGAGGTGCAGTGGCTCTTTAAGGGATTCAGAGTGAGGTGTGGTGGCTCTTTAAGGATTCAGAGTGAGTGTGGTGGCTCTTTAAGGGATTCAGAGTGGTGGCTCTTTAAAGGGGTGATTCAGTGAGGTGCAGGCTCTTTAAGGGATTCAGAGTGAGGTGTGGTGGCTCTTTAAGGGATTCAGAGGAGGTGTGGTGGCTCTTTAAGGGATTCAGAGGAGGTGCAGTGGCTCTTTAAAGGGATTCAGAGGAGGTGTGGTGGCTCTTTAAGTGATGGCTCAGGAGTGAGGTGGTGGCTCTTTAAGGGATTCAGAGGAGGTGCAGTGGCTCTTTAAGTGATTCAGAGGAGGTGTGGTGGCTCTTTAAGGATTCAGGTGAGTGGTGGCTCTTTAAGTGATTCAGAGTTCAGAGGAGGTGTGGTGCTCTTTAGGGATTCAGAGGTGCAGTGGCTCTTTAAGTGATTCAGAGTGAGGTGCAGTGGCTCTTTAAGGGATTCAGAGTGAGGTGTGGTGGCTCTTTAAGGGATTCAGAGTGAGGTGCAGTGGCTCTTTAAGGGATTCAGAGTGAGGTGCAGTGGCTCTTTAAGGATTCAGAGTGAGGTGCAGTGGTGGCTCTTTAAGGGATTCAGAGTGAGGTGTGGTGGCTCTTTAAGGGATTCAGAGTGAGGTGCAGTGGCTCTTTAAGTGATTCAGAGTGAGGTGCAGTGGCTCTTTAAGGGATTCAGAGTGAGGTGTGGTGGCTCTTTAAGGGATTCAGAGTGAGGTGTGGTGGCTCTTTAAGTGATTCAGAGTGAGGTGCAGTGGCTCTTTAAGTGATTCAGAGTGAGGTGCAGTGGCTCTTTAAGGATTCAGAGAGGTGCAGTGGCTCTTTAAGTGATTCAGAGTGAGGTGCAGTGGCTCTTTAAGGGATTCAGAGTGAGGTGCAGTGGCTCTTTAAGGGATTCAGAGTGAGGTGTGGTGGCTCTTTAAGGGATTCAGAGTGAGGTGCAGTGGCTCTTTAAGGGATTAGAGGGATGGCTCTTTAAGGATTCAGGAGGTGCAGTGGCTCTAAGTGATTCAAAGTGATTCTGAGGCAGTGGCTCTTTAAGGGGATTCAGTGGCTCTTTTAAGGATTCAGAGGAGGTGTGGTGGCTCTTTTTAAGTGATTCAGAGTGAGGTGCAGTGGCTCTTTTGATTCAGAGGATTCAGATTCAGAGGTGTGGTGGCTCTTTAAGGGATTCAGAGGAGGTGTGGTGGCTCTTTGATTCAGAGTGAGGTGGTGGCTCTTTAAGGATTCAGAGTGAGGTGTGGTTAAGGGATGATTCAGAGTGAGGTGTGGTGGCTCTTTAAGTGATTCAGAGTGAGGTGTGGTGGCTCTTTAAGGGATTCAGAGTGAGGTGTGGTGGCTCTTTAAGGGATTCAGAGTCAGGTGTGGTGGCTCTTTAAGGGATTCAGAGTGAGCAGTGGTGCAAGTTCTTTAAAGGGATTCAGAGTGAGGTGTGGTGGCTCTTTAAGGGATTCAGAGTGAGGTGTGGTGGCTCTTTAAGGGATTCAGAGTGAGGTGCAGTGGCTCTTTAAGGGATTCAGAGTGAGGTGCAGTGGCTCTTTAAGGGATTCAGAGTGAGGTGTGGTGGCTCTTTAAGTGATTCAGAGTGAGGTGTGGTGGCTCTTTAAGGGATTCAGAGTGAGGTGTGGTGGCTCTTTAAGGGATTCAGAGTGAGGTGTGGTGGCTCTTTAAGTGATTAAGGTGGGATTAAGAGATTCAGGTGAGGTGGCTCTTTTAAGTGATTCAGAGGTGTGGTGGAGGTGTGGTGGCTCTTTAAGGGATTCAGAGTGAGGTGTGGTGGCTCTTTAAGGGATTCAGAGTGAGGTGCAGTGGCTCTTTAAGGGATTCAGAGTGAGGTGCAGTGGCTCTTTAAGGGATTCAGAGTGAGGTGCGGTGGCTCTTTAAGGGATTCAGAGTGAGGTGCAGTGGCTCTTTAAGGGATTCAGAGTGAGGTGCAGTGGCTCTTTAAGGGATTCAGAGTGAGGTGCAGTGGCTCTTTGATTCAGAGGTGGCAGTGGCTCTTTAAGGGATTCAGAGTGAGGTGCAGTGGCTCTTTAAGGATTAGTGAGGTGATTCAGAGTGGCTCTTTAAGATGCAGTGAGGTGCAGTGGCTCTTTAAGTGATTCAGAGGTGTGGTGGTGAGGGCAGTGGCTCTTTAAAGGGATTCAGTGGTGGCTCTTTGAGGTGTGGTGGCTCTTTTAAGGATTCAGAGGAGGTGTGGTGGCTCTTTAAGTGATTCAGAGTGAGGTGCAGTGGCTCTTTAAGGGATTCAGAGTGAGGTGTGGTGGCTCTTTAAGGGATTCAGAGTGAGGTGCAGTGGCTCTTTAAGTGATTCAGAGTGAGGTGTGGTGGCTCTTTAAGGGATTCAGAGTGAGGTGTGGTGGCTCTTTAAGGGATTCAGAGTGAGGGTGGTGGCTCTTTAAGGATTCAGAGTGAGGTGCAGTGGCTCTTTAAGGGATTCAGAGTGGTGGCTCTTTAAGGGATTCAGAGTGGTGTGGCTCAGGATTCAGAGTGAGGTGCAGTGGCTCTTTAAGGGATTCAGAGTGAGGTGTGGTGGCTCTTTAGGGATTCAGAGTGAGGTGTGGTGGAGGATTCAGAGGAGGTGCAGTGGCTCTTTAAGGGATTCAGAGTGAGGTGCAGTGGCTCTTTAAGGATTCAGAGTGAGGTGTGGTGGCTCTTTAAGGATTCAGAGGAGGTGCAGTGGCTCTTTTAAGGGATTCAGAGGAGGTGTGGTGGCTCTTTAAGTGATTCAGAGTGAGGTGTGGTGGCTCTTTAAAGAGATTCAGAGTGCAGGTGCAGTGGCTCTTTGATTCAGTGGCTCTTAAAGGATTGGTGGCTCTTTAAGGGATTCAGAGTGAGTGTGGTGGCTCTTTAAGGGATTCAGAGGAGGTGCAGTGGCTCTTTAAGGATTCAGAGTGAGGTGCAGTGGCTCTTTAAGTGATTCAGAGTGAGGTGCAGTGGCTCTTTGAGGAAGTGGCTCTTTAAGGATTCAGAGTGAGGTGGTGGCTCTTTAAGGGATTGGCTCTTTAAGGGATTCAGAGTGAGGTGTGGTGGCTCTTTAAGGGATTCAGAGTCAGGTGCAGTGGCTCTTTAAGTGATTCAGAGTGAGGTGTGGTGGCTCTTTAAGGGATTCAGAGTGAGGTGTGGTGGCTCTTTAAGGGATTCAGAGTGAGGTGCAGTGGCTCTTTAAGGGATTCAGAGTGAGGTGCAGTGGCTCTTTAAGGGATTCAGAGTGAGGTGAGTTCTTTAAGGGATTCAGAGTGAGGTGCAGTGGCTCTTTAAGGGATTCAGAGTGAGGTGCAGTGGCTCTTTAAGGGATTCAGTGCAGTGGCTCTTAAGGATTCAGTGGCTCTTTAAAGGGATTCAGAGTGAGGTGTGGTGGCTCTTAAAGGATTCAGAGTGAGGTGAGTGGCTCTTTAAGGATTCAGAGGACGGTGGCTCTTTAAGGGATTCAGATTCAGAGGAGGTGCAGTGGCTCTTTAAGGGATTCAGAGTGAGGTGCAGTGGCTCTTTAAGGGATTCAGAGTGAGGTGTGGTGGCTCTTTAAGGATTCAGAGTGATTCAGATTCAGAGGTGTGCAGTGGCTCTTTAAGGGATTCAGAGTGAGGTGTGGGTTCTTTGGTGGGGATTCAGAGGAGGTGGTGGCTCTTTAAGGGATTCAGAGGAGGTGTGGTGGCTCTTTAAGGGATTCAGAGTGAGGTGCAGTGGCTCTTTAAGGATTCAGAGTGATTCTTTAAGGGATTCAGAGGTGTGGTGGCTCTTTTAAGAGGGATTCAGATTCAGAGGAGGTGGTGGCTCTTTAAGTGATTCAGAGGAGGTGCAGTGGCTCTTTAAGGGATTCAGAGTGAGGTGCAGTGGCTCTTTAAAAGGGATTCAGAGGAGGAGTGAGGTGGGATTCAGAGATTGAGGTGCAGTGGCTCTTTAAGGATTCAGAGTGAGGTGCAGTGGCTCTTTAAGGGATTCAGAGTGAGGTGTTCAGGGATTCAGAGTGAGGTGTGGTGGCTCTTTAAGGGATTCAGTGAGGTGCAGTGGCTCTTTAAGGATTCAGAGTGAGGTGTGTGGTGGCTCTTTAAAGGATTCAGAGGAGGTGCAGTGGCTCTTGAAAGGATTCAGAGTGAGGTGCAGTGGCTCTTTAAGGGATTCAGAGTGAGGTGCAGTGGCTCTTTAAGTGATTCAGAGTGAGGTGTGGTGGCTCTTTAAGGGATTCAGAGTGAGGTGTGGTGGCTCTTTAAGGGATTCAGAGTGAGGTGTGGTGGCTCTTTAAGGGATTTAAAGGATTCAGAGTGGAGGATTCAGAGTGAGGTGTGGTGACTTTTAGGGATTCAGAGTGAGGTGCAGTGGCTCTTTAAGGGATTCAGAGTGAGGTGTGGTGGCTCTTTAAGTGATTCAGAGTGAGGTGGTGGCTCTTTAAGGGATTCAGAGTGAGGTGCAGTGGCTCTTTAAGGATTCAGAGTGAGGTGCAGTGGCTCTTTAAGGGATTCAGAGGAGGTGGTGGCTCTTTAAGGGATTCAGAGTGAGGCAGTGGCTCTTTAAGTGATTCAGAGTGAGTGTGGTGGCTCTTTATGGATTCAGAGTGAGGTGTGTGGTGGCTCTTTAAGGGATTCAGAGTGAGGTGTGGTGGCTCTTTAAGGGATTCAGAGTGAGGTGCAGTGGCTCTTTAAGGTGATTCAAGGGAGTGAGTTGTGGTGGCTCTTTAAAAGGATTAAGGTGATTCAGATTCAGAGGAGGTGCAGTGGCTCTTTAAAAGGGATTCAAGGAGGTGGTGGCTCTTTAAAGGATTCAGAGTGAGGTGCAGTGGCTCTTTAAGGATTCAGAGTGAGGTGCAGTGGCTCTTTAAGTGATTAAGGGAGGTGCAGTGGCTCTTTCAGAGTGAGGTGTGGTGGCTCTTTAAGGATTCAGAGGTGGCAGTGGCTTTAAGGATTCAGAGTGAGGTGCAGTGGCTCTTTAAAGGGATTCAGAGTGAGGTGCAGTGGCTCTTTAAGGGATTCAGAGTGAGGATTGTGGTGGTGGCTCTTTAAGGGATTCAGAGTGAGGTGCAGTGGCTCTTTAAGGGATTCAGAATGATTGGCTCTTTAAGGGAGTGAGGTGAGTGGCTCTTTGGATTCAGAGGTGCAGTGGCTCTTTAAGGGATTCAGAGTGAGTTGTGGAGGCTCTTTGATTCAGAGTGAGGCTGGTGGCTCTTTAAGGGATTCAGAGTGAGGTGTGGTGGCTCTTTAAAGGATTCAGAGTGAGGTTGAGTGGCTCTTTAAGTGATTCAGAGTGAGGTGTGGTGGCTCTTTAAGGATTCAGAGTGAGGTGTGGTGGCTCTTTGGCTCTTTAAGTGATTCAGGATTCAGGTGGCTCTTTGAGGAGGTGCAGTGGGTGGCTCTTTAAGGGGATTCAGAGTGAGGTGCAGTGGCTCTTTAAGGGATTCAGAGTGTGGTGCTGGCAGGTTGCCATGGGCTCTCCCTCCATAAAAAAGTCCCTCCCAAAATATCTTCCCATTGGAGTTATTTTTTTCACCATCGTTTGAGGGTGTTTCTTCACGCTGGGTAGTTTTTATTTTTCAATCTCATCAGCTCGTTCTGGGGGTTTGGGCTCTGAGCAGATGGCATATATGGCGTCCGGACTATAATGCCTCAGGCTTTGGCATCAGGACACGTTCAATTTCGTGACCAGCACTGGAACACTAACCCACTACTGTCTTCTGTGAGAATAAGATAATCTACATGAGCTGAGATATGGAGCAGCCTTTATGCTACTTTTTATAAACCCCCCAGGGCTCCCTTGAAAAAGAGATTTCAATCTCATCGGGACTTCCCTGGTTAAAAAAGGGTAAAATAAATAAATAAATAAATAAAAGCAAATTAGTCCTCTTCACCTCAGGGAACCTTTCCAGATCCAGTCATGTTATATTTTTCCATCTGTGAAACAGCAACAGGAATATTGCCCTTGTTTTTATGGATGCTTTTAATTTAGCACGTACAAATCTAAACTCCACTCTAAACATTGTGCCCTGAATGTGCTCAGAGATTGGTAAGACGGCCGGTGATTATTATGCTGACTAATTAGCACTGAACATTCTGCAGGGCAAGCACTCAGTCCCAATGAATTTGCAGCTGTCTTTGTTTTTCTGTTTGTGAGTGTCAAATGTTGGCCTTAAGTTTGTCTGTGAGCGGCTTTCAGTAGCTTTGCCCGTGTGTGTGTGTGTGTGTGTGTGTGTGTGTGTATATGCGTGTGTGTAAGTGGGTGCGTGTGCACACAGCGAGATTCATTCCACAGCATATGGACTAACAGCATGTTTTTTGTTTTTTGTTTTTTTTCTTCTTCATGATCTGGCTTCATTCTCCACACTGCAAGATTTGGAATCAGACGATACACGTTTATCTGGGCAAATCAGTACTTGTGTGTATTGAGGTGTGTGCTCTTGCACAACATTCGTATGTGTATGTGCCAGTGTCTATGTGTATAATTGAGTGTGCTTGTGTATCAGTTCTTGGATGGTTGCCTTGGAAACCATATCTGTTCCTCAGTTGTCCATATGTTTCACAGCCTCCGGGGACCATGTGGTTATTTTATTTATTTAATCACTTCTAATTCCTGGCCATCTTTTAAAAGCAAGTCACATTAAAGGACTGTACTGCACTGCACTACAACACTGGGGTGATTTATGTGTCCACATTCAATGATAATTACTGAAAGAAAAATTTTATGTTCAGTCAGCAAGTTCATGATTTGCCCTCATTATGAATGGAATCGTATATCTAACACAGAAAAGGATTTTCGATCGATGTAAAGGAACCTGCATAGAGAATTTTAATTTCAAGAAGAATTTGAAAACCTGTCTTAAATTAAATGCTTATGCTTGTGACCGAATCTACGACAGAATCTATCATCTACGCAGGTGAGGATCAGCTGTTTCGGTTACCACACAAATCTCTTTTATAAATGCATGGGACAGGCAGCAGACCGTGAACTTTAATGCTCTATAATGACCGACTCTCAAGGCCTTTAAGTGAATAACTACGACAGACGCACAGAGTGCAATATACGACTGCTCTAACGGCCCTCATAAACTTCAGAAACAGCACAATTGCACAACATCACGTTACGAATGGCCATAAAGGACATGTGAACCTTTGTTTTATACAGTATCTACATTCCCGATCGGAAAAAAAAAATCCGGACAGAAGTAAAATAGGGATGAAGATTGTAAGCTTTTTCCTTAAATATTTAGGCCGTAGTTTGGAAAATAGATCTATATTAGATTGTAACAACTTGTAACATAGTTATAATACCACGTTTCACCAAACTAATATCGCCCAGGTTTGTATAAAACCTTATTGTTATCTCTTCACTGCTACAGATTTATTTAGGCTTGTTTGCAGCTAGACATGTCGTCACTGCGAAGATTTTTCCGGGCCATCGGTCATTTATCTATCGAGGGTCAGGAATTCTCTTCTCCTTCATTGTCAACAAGGATTGGTAACCATTTTTGTTGACGTTTGCTCTTTTCCTTCCTCAGCAAAACTAATTCAAGTTCAGGACAGATGTTGTCATGCAAGGGCAATTGGTTCTTCCCCACATTTTGGATGGCTGCCAGTCGTAATCCTTTGATTTTGTGGCCATTCCGCAACAACTGGAAGAACCGTACGTCGACTCTCAAAAATTTTAATTGATCTCAACCTAAATTTTCATTATTGGGACACTTGTCAGCCGTTCTGAAAATGAGTGTATATGAGTGTTGCCTGGCCTTCCGTGGAGTGGGGTTGTTAGGAAGCCAAAGATTTAACCAATTCCACGATTCACCACGAGGCCTGAGATATGGAATTTGCTTATTGTTGTTGTTGTTGGTCATGATGATGATGATGATGGTGATAATGATGATGATGGAAATAATTATGATGATGATGTAATGATGATTATGATGATGATGATGATGATGGTAATGATGGTAATGATGACGATGATGATAATGATGATGATGATGGTGATGATGGTGGTCATGATGATGATGATGGTGGTAGTGGTGGTCATGATGATGATGATGGAGATGATAATGATGATGATGTAATGATGATTATGGTGATGATGGTAATGATGATGATGATGATGGTTGTAATGATGAGGGTGAGGATGATGGTAGTCATGATGATGATGATTATGACAGTGGTGATGAAGGTGATAATGATGATGATGATGATGATGATGATGATGATGGTGGTATGTTGAGCAATGCTCAATAAACACCTGTTTGGAACATTCCACAGGTGATCAGGTTAATTGGAAGCAGGTGAGTGTCATGATTAGGTATGAAAGGAGCATCCCCGAAAGGCTCAGTTGTTCACAAGCGAGGATGGGGCGAGGTTCACCACTTTGTGAACAACTGTGTGAGCAAATAGTCCAACAGTTTAAGAACAACGTCTCTCAACGTGCAATTTCAAGGAGTTTAGGGATTTTGATCATCAACAGTCCATTATATCATCAAAAGATTCAGAGAATTCGGAGAAATCTCTACACGTAAGCAGCAAGGGCGAAAACCAGCATTGAATGCCTGTGACAGTCAGTCCCTCAGGCTGCAGTGCATTAAAAACTGACATCATTCTGTAAAGGTATTACCATGTGGGCTCAGGAACACTTTGGAAAACCAACAGTTGACACAGTTCATCGCTGCATCTACAAGTGCAAGTTAAAACTCTACCATGCAAAGCAAAAGCCATAAATCAATAACACCCAGAAACGCCGCTGGCTTTTCGGGGCCCGAGCTCATCTGAGATGGTCTGATGCAAAGTGGAAAAGTGTGCTGTGGTCTGATGAGTCCACATTTTAAATTGTTTTTGGAAATCATGGACATCGTGTCTTCCGGGCTAAAGAGGAAAAGGACGATCCAGATTGTTATCAGCGCGAAGTTCAAAAGCCAGCATCTGTGATGGTATGGGGGTGTGTTAGTGCCCATGGCATGGGTAACTTGCACATCTGTGAAGGCATCATTAATGCTGAAAGGTACATACAGGTTTTGGAGCAACATATGCTGCCATCAAAGTGACGTCTTTTTCAGGGACGTCCCTGCTTATTTCAGCAAGACGATGCCAAGCCACATTCTGCACGTGTTACAACAGCATGGCTTCATAGTAAAAGAGTGTGGGTAATAGACTGACCTGCCTGCAGTCCAGACCTGTCTCCCGCTGAAAATGTGTGGTGCATTATGAAGCGCAAAATACGACAACGGAGACCCCGGACTGTTGAAGAACTGAAGTCGTACAACAAGCAAGAATGGGACAGAGTTCCACCTACAAAGCTTAGTGTCCTCAGTTCCCAAACGCTTATTGAGTGTTGTTAAAAGGACAGGTGACGTAACACAGTGGTAAACATGCCCTTGTCCCAGCTTTTTTGGAATGTGCTGCAGGCAACAAGTTCAAAATCAGTGAATATTTCTAAAAAAACAATAAAGTTTATCAGTTTGATCATTAAATATCTTGAACATTAAATATCTTGCCTTTGTAGTGTACTGAATTGAATATAGGTCGAAAAGGATTCGCAAATCATTGTATTCTGTTTTTATTCAGGTTTTACACGAAGTCCCAACTTTATTGGAATTGGGGTTTGTCAGATCAGCAGCATCTGGCCCTTATTGGCTGACCTGGAAGGGCGTGGTGATTATGAGACAAAATCATGGTCCAGTCTGCAATGTGAACAGTTAGAAGTTGACTGAACATGAAAGATTAAGGCAACATGTGACAAAGCACTTCTGTGTTGTCTCAACTTGAAATCCCAGATGTGGCTCAAATTCATTCTTGAAAGATTTTGGAACTTGAAATTGAGCCAAGTCAAAAATATTTTGCAGCAAGTAACCTGACTTTTTTGAAGTTGAGTCACATTTTAATTATTTGTTTACCGAGTGAGAGAAGTTAATTATCCACAGCAATCTGTTGAAATGCCCCCACGGACAGGTCCTTCATAAAAGTGTAAGGTTTCTCTTAAAAATCTCTGATTGTGTTAAGATTTTTGTTAATTTTCTGTTCATCCAGTGGTACTAGCCGTGTCGTGAATTCTGAGGAACAGAAAGTAAGGGTGGCTGTGTTTTTCAAAAACCAGTAAACTTATTTGCCTCGTTCAATGATTTATTTGATACTTTCCTCTAGGTGAAGAATGTTAGTAGAGAATCCAGGTGATTTAAACAAAAATTTCAAGAATGATTCATAATTTTTGAATCTGGATTTTACATGTCTTTGAATTCAAGATAATGTTTCATACTGTAGTGTCTTGTTGCTATGGTTACTAAAGAACTATGCAGAGAGTAAGAAGTCAGTTATCGCAGCCCTAATCTGAAGCGTGTTTTTTTTTTTTTTTGCGCACACAGGAAGCACAGCATCATGTTGACATCGGTCTGGTTCCATACCTGGGCTCTGTAAGTTACAGTGACGGGTTCCCCTCTATTTTCCCCCACCTGTAACACTTCCGTTATCCCTGTAGTTCCAACTGTCCCGCAGTATGGAAAAAGTCTGTCATAAAATGTACAATTATTTACGATTCACCCACTTCTGGGTTGACTTTAAGGTCCCAGCATGTCCTGCCCCAAACGCACGGTACAATACTTTTTTTTTTTTTTTTTTTTTTTTAAAGATTGTCTCCTTTTTTTTTGACAGTCACACAGTAGAGAGAGACAGGAAAGTTGGGGAGAAGAATGGGGAAGACACATGGCAAATGACCCGAGCCGGAATTGAACTGGGTCGCCGCAGGAAGGCCACAGCCTTTATGGTGCGCGCGCTTAGATCGATGAGCCACCAGGACGCCCATGCTATAATACTTTGAGGGTGACCAGCCTTCGAGAAACAGCTCGACGCAAACTGTCTGACAGCTGCAACTCAATGGCTCACAAGCACAAATAAACTCCCAGGGTCACCCCCACATCTCCAATCTCTGTCCCACTCCAGAGCGAGGCTGCATCTCTCTCTCCGCTGTCAAACTGAGAAAAAAGGAATAAACTGATCACCATTCACTCTGACAAGTGCTCCTTTATGTCTGGGGGAGTTAGAATGGCAGTCTGACTCACGGGAGGATGAAAAGCCTGCTTCACACTCGCGCTCTTATTTTACACAGTGCGCCGAGACGCCAGCATGAGCAACGCGAGGGAGAGCGAAACGTGGGGACGCTCACGGAGAGCAGGAAATGAAAGGAAAAATGGAGACACAGACAGTAGAGGACATTTGGCAGCCATAAATAATTCTGAGTAATTAGGAGTAATGAGGAGGAGTCATGATCGTTTTCGCGGAGAGGGAAGTGGTCATTTATAAATAGTGCTCTGGAGTTCTTCATTGTTTCATTCTACACACACACCCAAAGGTACACACACACACACATGCACGTGTGCGTGCACGTGCACACAAACACACACATCCTTGTACTTATATCTTTGTGATGGCATTACATTGACTTCTATTCATTCTTCCTGTGTCTCTACAGCCTTTCCCTCATCTTAACAATAAGCAATATATGCCTAACCCAAACCCTTACCCTAACCTTACCCTATCCCTAATTCTAACCTTACCCCAAACCCTTACCCTAACCTTAACCTATCCCTAATTCTAACCTTACCCCAAACCCTTATCCTAAGCTTAACCTATCCCTAATTCTAACCTTACCCCAAAACCTTACCCTAACCTTACCCTATCCCTAATTCTAACCTTACCCCAAACCCTTACCCTAACCTTAACCTATCCCTAATTCTAACCTTAACCCAAAACCTTACCCTAACCTTACCCTATCCCTAATACTAACCTTACCCCAAACCCTTACCCTAACCTTAACCTATCCCTAATTCTAAACCTTAACCCCCAAACCCCCTAACCCCTATCCCTAATTCTAACCTTACCCCAAACCCTTACCCTAACCTTAACCTATCCCTAATTCTAACCTTAACCCATGCTCTTACCCTAACCTTAACCTATCCCTATTTCTAACCTTACCGTAACCTTAACCTATCCCTAATTCTAACCTTACCCCAAAACCTTACCCTAACCTTAACCTATCCCTAATTCTAACCTTAACCCATGCTCTTACCCTAACCTTAACCTATCCCTATTTCTAACCTTACCCCAAACCCTTACCCTAACCTTAACCTATCCCTAATTCTGACCTTACCCCAAACCCTTACCCTAACCTTAACCTATCCCTAATTCTAACCTTACCCCAAACCCTTACCCTAACCTTAACCTATCCCTAATTCTAACCTTACCCCAAAACCTTACCCTAACCTTACCCTATCCCTAATTCTAACCTTACCCCCAAACCCTTACCTAACCTTAACCTATCCCTAATTCTAACCCCATGCTCTTACCCCCATAACCTATCCCTATTTCTAACCTTACCCTAACCTTAACCTATCCCTAATTCTAACCTTAACCCCCAAAACCTTACCCTAACCTTAACCTATCCTATTTCTAACCTTACCCCAAAAAAACCTTACCTAACCTTAACCTATCCTATTTCTAACCTTACCCCCAAACCCTTACCCCTAACCTTAACCTATCCCTAATTCTAACCTATCCCTAAACCCCTTACCCTAACCTTAACCTATCCTAATTCTAACCTTACCCCCAAACCCTTACCCCTAACCTTAACCTATCCCTAATTCTAACCTTACCCCAAACCCTTACCCCTAAACCCTATCCCTAACCCCTAACCTTACCCTATCCCTAATTCTAACCTTACCCCAAACCCTTACCCTAACCTTAACCTATCCCTAATTCTAACCTTAACCCATGCCTTACCTAACCTAACCTATCCCTATTTCAAAATCCTTAACCTATCCCTAATTCTAACCTTACCCCCAAAACTCTTACCCTAACCTTAACCTATCCCTAATTTCTAACCTTAACCCATGCTCTTACCCTAACCTTAACCTATCCTATTCTAACCTTATCCCAAACCCTTACCCTAACCTTAACCTATCCCTAAACCTAACCTTACCCCCAAACCCTTACCCCCTTCTTTAACCTATCCTAATTCTAACCTTACCCCAAACCCTTACCCTAACCTTAACCTATCCCTAATTCTAACCTTACCCCTAACCCTTATCCCTAACTTTAACCTATCCCTAATTCTAACCTTTTTTACCCTAACCCTTCCTAACCTATCCTAATCCCTAACCTTACCCCCATCCCATACCCTAACCTTAACCTATCCCTATTTCTAACCTTACCCCCAAACCCTTACCCTAACTTTAACCTATCCCTAATTCCCTTACCCCAAACCCTTACCCTAACCTTTTATCCCCCAATTCTAACCTTACCCCAAACCCTTACCCTAACCTTAACCTGTCCCTAATTCTAACCTTACCCCAAACCCTAACCCTAACCTTAACCCCAATCCCTAATTCTAACCTTACCCCCAAACCCTTACCCTAACCTTACCCTATCCCTAATTCTAACCTTAACCCAAACCCTTACCCTAACCTTAACCTATCCCTAATTCTAACCTTAACCTTACCCTTAACCTATCCTAATTCTAACCTTACCCCCAAACCTTACCCCTAACCTTAACCTATCCCTATTTCTAACCTTAACCCATGTCTTACCCTAACCCTATCCCTATTTCTAACCTTACCCCCAAACCCTTACCCTAACCTTAACCTATCTTAATTCTAACCTTAACCCCAAACTCTTACCTAATCCCAACCTATCCCCTATTTTAACCTACCCCCAAACCCTTACCCCTAACCTTAACCTATCCCTAATTCTGACCTTACCCCCAAACCTTAACCAACCTTAACCTATCCCTAATTCTAACCTTACCCCCAAACCCTTACCCTAACCTTAACCTATCCCTAATTCTAACCTTACCCCAAACCCTTACCCTAACCTTAACCTATCCCTAATTCTAACCTTACCCCAAACCCTTACCCTAACCTTAACCTATCCCTAATTCTAACCTTAACCCATGCTCTTACCCTAACCTTAACCTATCCCTATTTCTAAACCTAACCTTAACCTATCCCTAATTCTAACCTTACCCCAAAACCTTACCCTAACCTTAACCTATCGTTAATTCTAACCTTAACCCATGCTCTTACCCTAACCTTAACCTATCCCTATTTCTAACCTTACCCCAAACCCTTACCCTAACCTTAACCTATCCCTAATTCTAACCTTACCCCAAACCCTTACCCTAACCTTAACCTATCCCTAATTCTAACCTTACCCCAAACCCTTACCCTAACCTTAACCTATCCCTAATTCTAACCTTACCCTAACCTTAACCTATCCCTAATTCTAACCTTACCCCAAACCCTTACCCTAACCTTAACCTATCCCTAATTCTAACCTTAACCCATGCTCTTACCCTAACCTTAACCTATCCCTATTTCTAACCTTACCGTAACCTTAACCTATCCCTAATTCTAACCTTACCCCAAAACCTTACCCTAACCTTAACCTATCGTTAATTCTAACCTTAACCCATGCTCTTACCCTAACCTTAACCTATCCCTATTTTTAACCTTATCCCAAACCCTTACCCTAACCTTAACCTATCCCTAATTCTAACCTTACCCCAAACCCTTACCCTAACCTTAACCTATCCCTATTCTAACCTTACCCCAAACCCTTACCCTAACCTTAACCTATCCCTAATTCTTGCCCTAACTTTAACCTATCCCTAATTCTAACCCTTACCCTAACCTTAACCTATCCCTAATTCTAACCCTTACCCCCATACCCTAACCTTAACCTATCCCTAATTCTAACCTTACCCCTAACCCTTACCCTAACCTTAACCTATCCCTAATTCTAACCTTACCCCAAACCCTTACCCTAGCTTTAACCCATCCCTAATTCTAACCTTACCCCTAACTCTTACCCAAACCCTTACCCTAACCTTAACCTGTCCCTAATTCTAACCTTACCCCAAACCCTTACCCTTACCTTAACCCATCCCTAATTCTAACCTTAACCCAAACCCTTACCCTAACCTTAACCTATCCCTAATTCTAACCTTACCCCAAACCCTTACCCTAACTTTAACCCATTCCTAATTCTAACCTTACCCCAAACCCATACCCTAACCTTAACCTATCCCTAATTCTAACCTTACCCCTAACTCTTACCCTAACCTTAATCCATCCCTAATTCTAACCTTACCCCAAACCCTTACCCTAACCTTAACCTGTCCCTAATTCTAACCTTACCCCTAACCCATATCCTAACCTTAACCTATACCCAATTCTAACCTTACCCCAAACCCTTACCCTTACCTTAACCCATCCCTAATTCTAACCTTAACCCAAACCCTTACCCTAACCGTAACCTATCCCTAATTCTAACCTTACCCCTAACCCTTACTCTAACCTTAACCTATCCCTAATTCTAACCTTACGCCAAAGGTAACAAGATCAGGACTAGATTAGCACAACACATATATAACATTAGAAATCATGGGGAGACAGGCACACACCTAGTTGCCCACTTCCTTCACCATGGACTTGAGGCACTAGAAATATCCGGGCTCCAGACAAACAACAATTGGACACCGGAGGACAGACGTAGGGCAGAAAAACATTGGATCATAAAACTAAACACTCTGTTCCCAAGAGGACTCAACAAACGCACTTAAAACTTCGACACAAGAGGGACCAAATTCTTCCTATATAAAGGCTCCAGTACACTGAATGGCCTGTGCAAACTTTTCTTTCCCAAGGGGCCCTCATAAGGGGAAACTTGGGAAAGGAAGATTGTTTTCCTAAACCTAACCTATCCCTAATTCTAACCTTACCCCTAACCCTTACCCTAACCTTAACCTATCCCTAATTCTAACCTTACCCCAAACCTTTACCCGAACCTTAACCTATCCCTAATTCTAACCTTACCCCAAACCCTTACCCTAACCTTAACCTATCCCTAATTCTAACCTTAACCCAAACCCTTACCCTAAACTTAACCTATCCCTAATTCTCACCTTACCCCAAACCCTAACCCTAACCTGAACCTATCCCTAATTCTAACCTTACCCCTAACCTTAACTAATAAGTCACAATTTGCCTTTGTAGTTGTGAGGACCGGCCAAAATGTCCTCACTTCCCAAAAAAGACTTCACTTTGTTGGTTAAAAACTCATGCCGGTCCTCAGTACATAGCAAGTATAAGAACACACACACGTGTGTGTGTGTGTGTGTGTGCGCGCGCATATGCACACACACAAACACACACACATAATAATACTTATAATAATAATCATCATCATCAAAGCAAATGTTTACCGACTCAAAAAGAGTGAGCCTGTTACGAGCCTAGTGGCCCATCGGGCCGGTGCTTAACCCCGGTTTCCGTGGCATGAAGCGACTAGGAGTATTACTATTGCCCCGGGATGGGATGCCAGTCCATCGCAGGTACTCCCCCAGCTCTTAGTCAGGTTTCCCTGACTATTTGCTGGAACCCATTTGTACACCTGGGTGGAGTGAGGCATAGAATGTGGGAGTGAAGTGTTTTGCCCAAGAACACACCGGGAAGGTCATGGCCGGGGCTTGAACTCAGGACCTTACGATCCCAAGTCAAGCCTACTTGACCACTGCACTATTGCGTCTCCCTAAACTGACTCAAAGGCCTTATATTTTTATAAAGTTGGGATGGGAAATAAGTGTTTTCTGCTTGTATTGCTCTGTTACCTCCTGTGAAACAGAACTTAGACAGATTATGATCCTTCTCATGAGGTCTGTTGGTAACAGCAATCTGAGCCGAGCAGGCAAACTTATTTGGTTCCCATGACTGCATTATGTTCTGAATGGTTTCAGACTGACCTCCTGAGGAAGCACAGGGACCATAGCTGTTTTGGTAAAAAATAATCTCTCAGTCGTTGAAGTCTTGGAACGTGTGTCGCTATCGCTGGCCTGACAGCTGCTGTGAAAAGGACCGTGACTCGCTGCACAACACCTCACTCTCCATGTGTGGCTTTGGGGCCTCTGCTTTATTGACATTTACACAGATCCACCGCCTGACAGCAATAATGGCTGCTGCTGGGAATACATTTTGGGTCCGTCTGTGTAAAACCATTGAAACCCAATCCTGCGCCACAGATGGCTGAGGGTATGCAAGTTCTCATTCTAACTGGTCACTACACCGTCTGATTGCACTGATGAGCGCACCCTCAGGCAGAGGGGAGGGAACTGATCAGCGTGATCAGCAGGTGTCGTGATTGGTTGGAATGAGAATTTTCATACTCTTGGCTGTTTATTGCACATGATTGGGCAGCATTGATGTCATCATACCATTTCTCTTTCATATACAGCATTTGTTGGTCAGTATAGCTTGCTGTGGTGAAAATACTTGAATATCCTTGTCAAGTATGATTTTTTTTTTTCATTTGATTAGAAATTTGATTGCCTAAAATATGTTGCAATATTCAGTATAGAGTGATCGGCCACATCATTAAAACCGTTGTGTAGGTCCCCCTCATGCTATTGCATTAGCTCTGTCCAAATGAAATTCTCTTGGATTCTCAAGCTCGGAGGTTTTCCAGCAGAACATTTCCCAGAGTTTCACACTCCCTCCACCAGCAAACCTTCTTCCCACAGTGCATCCTGATGCCATCTCCTCCCCAGTGAAATGGTGCACACGTACACAGTCTCTGCATATGATGCAAAATTAAATAAGACTCACTGGACTGAGCTCATTTAATCGCTCCCGTTCTGACCCTCATATGTCCATTGTAGGTGTTTTCGGTGGTGTACCGGGCTTAGAATGAGCATTCTGATTGGTCTCCAGCTACACAGTGCAAAACACAGCGGGGTGTGGTGCACTGTGTGTTGTTACACATTCCTGACGTAAGTATCACTGAAATTTTCCATGACCTGTGTCACAGTAGCCCGATAGACCTCTTTCCCTTGTGCATCTCTGAGCTTTGAATGTCAGACACACTGTGGAGGTTGGAGATTTGTTGAAGTTTCTGACGCTGAAACTGGAGGCGTTTATTATGACCTAAGTATTCTAGCTCCACCCTCTGCAAGGTATGGACATGTAATTGCCCTCCCTTGAATCGGTGATCCACCCTAATTTAGGGTGTCCCGTCAATCGCCTCCGTGTCTAATGGCCACAGTCATTCAGGCTCCACAGTGCGCCCCTAAATGGGTCCCACAGTGGCTCCTGGGGCCAAACTATATCCTTGGGTGAGGGGCCATCATGCCTTTGGTCTGTGATTGATCTGCCAGCAAGAGACCATCACCAGCATTGATGTCAGAACCGCCAAAGATGGGGAAATTCACTATTTCAATTCATTTATATTTTTTACTCCTGAGTCACCCTCTCTGCACACTGTGTTCATTCACAGAGAAATCTCTCAGACTCTTAAAAATGGACAGATGAACAGGAAGTGACATCATACTCACTTTTATTAGAGCCAGAGTTGGCAAATTCAGGCTTCTTAGACCCTGGTGTATCTCTATTACACTGCACCGTTGACCGTGGTAATAAAGTTCAGTCAAGACTTTTTCCTTCAACTTTTTTTTTTTTTTTTTTTTTAGATTCCCAGTTTTTTACTTTTTTAAATTATTCATCACTTGAAAGTTAAAATCATTCATTTGGGCAGGTGTTAGCAATAGTTCGGAGCACTCTAACTCTACCTTTACACCTCTCATTTGAACAATGAAAAATGCAACATCTTTCTAAAGGAATAATTTGGAACATCACACGCATTAGCTGGTGCAACTGAAGATAAGCTTTTTGTAAAATCTTTCATTACTCTCCAAAATTTTTGAGTTACATTGCAGTGAAACAGTATTCGCCTCCTTGCCGATTTCTTCCATTTTTGCTTGTCTTATTTCAGAGCCAGTTTTTCTAAGATTCACCCAGTAGTGCATTAGGGAGTGACACATCATAGTCATGGATTTTCCTAATTCTTTGATTTGTTGAAGGTACATGTCTCAAGTGGCAAATTCCAAATTTTGGGGTATCTGGACCCGTTACTTTTTTTTCTAGGACCCCTAGAAACTTTGGGGGTTAATCAGCCCTCCACAGATTTTCATGCAATTTTCTTTATTATATTGTTTATAATGTCTAATATATATGTTGGATTCAGTCATTTTAAGCCTTTTAGAAACCTCATTCTGTGACGAGGTTGAAAGAAATTATAAAATGGTGATATGAAGTTTTTCAGGCCTGTTTCACTTTTGTTTGTGGTTAAATTGTAAGGGTTTGTCCTTGCAGTCCCTCCCCCAGCTGCATTCTTCGCCTCTACCTTAACGGGCAACAGGTGCAGCTCGTTAAGGTGGAGGTGAAGGTTTGTTATTTAAGGGTTGGCTGCGCCTTGGATCAGGGCAGCAGTATTTTGTTTCCTGGAGCACTGCTATCTGTGTGTACGTGTGCTGCTGCTCCCCTCCTAGTTTTTATTTTGTGAGTTAAATTAAAGAGTTTTATATTTTATACTCAGCCTGTGCGTTTGGATACCTTGTCCTGCTTTTGGGTACATGGTCCCAGTGCCCGCCGGCTTCTCGCCTTCTGCCGGCGGGACTAAACCATGATATAAATGACCTGTATCGGAATTCTCACTCTTAAAATTCACCAACTGATAGATAGCACTCTGATCTTTTTATGGCATAAAATTGTTGTGAAAAAGACAGAAAATCTCAATATTTATGTTCTCAAATAACATAGCAACAGCTCAATGAATT
The DNA here is from genome assembly GCA_029692085.1 of Gymnothorax javanicus. Lineage (NCBI taxonomy): Eukaryota > Metazoa > Chordata > Actinopteri > Anguilliformes > Muraenidae > Gymnothorax > Gymnothorax javanicus. The sequence goes on from CM056193.1 coordinate 5,163,262, forward strand.
GTGATGAAACCAAAAAAATACAAATGAAATGTGAGAAAAGCTATATGACCATCAAAAAGCAATATTTATAAACATATAGATAGGGCCAGTTAAAATGAGCCAAAGTATTTCATAGCTTCACATACCACAAAATCTTGAGTTTGTACATGCCAATATCAAGTGATTCTAACCTCAGGGATGGTCAATGATTGGCTGATTAGATTGGCGGTATCATAAACATAGGAATAGGACCAGCTAAAATGAGCCAAAGTACATCATAGCTTGAAATATCACAAAATCTTGAGTTTGTATATGTCAATATCAAGTGATTCTAACCTCAGGAGTGGTCAATGATAGGCTTATTTTGTGGCAGACTTCATAAACAAAGGGATAAAACCAGAAGTAATGAGGTAAAATATATCCTAGCTTAAAATATCACAAATTCTTAAATTTTATATATCAATTTTACGTGATCCTGACCCTTGGGTCCTGATGATGGGCTCATCATATTGGCATATTCATAAACATGGGGTTGGGACCAGTTGAAATGAAACTACCGGTACGTACCTTGGAAACTGCAAAATATCATAATTTGATATTTCTAATATCATCATGACCCCGATATCTGTGATCTCAAACAATGATCTCATCATGTAGCTAGGGTCATAAAACCTAGGGGTAGGACCTACTTCCAGGACTCTAGCTGTTACAGGAGCCGAGTTATGGCCCGATTAGACTCATAACAAAGCCTGTCACGCTCACAACAAAGATGGTGGAAAAGGGTTAAAGGAGCTGAACCCCAAAGTGATCATGATGATGCAGATATTACACACTGTGAACAACATAATAAAAATACTGCATAAAAATCTGTTGAGGCACATGGAGATATTTCACCCTAAAGTTAGGCAAAAACTCTGATGTGACAGTAGAGAGTGCCCTCTATATCCATGTGCCCGAAACAGCCCAACCCGAATTTATGTTAATAAGGTAGAGGGATAACTAAACTGTCATATGATGTGTACAAACCCCATTTCCAATGAAGTTGGGAAGTTGTGTGAATCGTGAATAATAACAGAATGCAATGACTTGCAAATCTCATAAACCCACATTTTATTCACAATAGAACATGGACAACATATCTGATGCTGAAAGTGAGACATTTTATCATTTCATGAAAAATATTAGTTCATTTTGCATTTTTTGTCAAACCATAAGTTTAGTTTACTCATTTCTTTTGTGACCACATCCAACAACTGTTGTATGTCTCCTCCACTACAAAAAATGTTGGTATCATCCACAAATAGCACCAATTTCAGATTACTTGATATTTTACAAATGTCATTTATGTACAAAATAAACAATTTAGGACCTAAAACCGACCCCTGTGGGACTCCACATTGAATATCCAGTCTTTTTGACCAGAAGTCACCCACTTGCACAAACTGTTGTCTGTTTTTAATGTAACTACTTAACCAATTTAACATCACCACCCCTGACACCATAATGCTCCATTTTTTTCAGTAATATGTCATGATCTATTGTGTCAAATGCTTTCTTCAAGACTATAAACACTCCCCATAATTGTATTAATTCAGCCACACAAGAGGGATTCTGAGCATTAAATGCCTCTTTAAGAGCATGTTGCAAAATCTCATTCAGATTCAAGTCAGGACTTTGACTAGGCCACTCCAAAACCTTCAATTAATTTTTTTTAAGGCATTCAGAGGTGGACTGGCTTATGCGCTTTGAATGATTATCCTGCTGCATAATCCAACTGTGCTTGGACTTTAGGTTATGGCCAGGCATTCTCCTTCAAGATTTGTGTGCGAGTCTTCATGTGTGTATACTTATGTGAGTTTGTTTATGTGTCTGCATGTGTGTATGTATATATGTATGTGTGTTTTTGTTTGTGTGTCTGTTTGTGTGTGCTTGTACGTATGTTTGTGTGTGCATGTGTTTGTGTGTATGTCTGTGTGTGTAGGGATGTGAATGTATGTGTGTGTGTGTGTGTGTGTGTGTGTGTGTGTTTGTGTTTTTGTCTGTGTGCATGTTTGTTTATGTGTGTATGTGTGTGTCATGGTCAAAACCCTTAACTAATACCAAAACGAAATCGAAATGGCTGCAACTCGACAAAAATTGTTAACAAAGTAGTCATCAAAATTCCCCCAAAAAGAAGACCACAAAACTCTCAGTTGGCACAACAACCACGTCAAAAAGACTCCCAGGATGGCTGACATTTAAACAATCCCGAAATCACTGCAGCCGACAAAAGTCTAAACTTCAAACGTCACCTGATCAACACTACAAAATTGCAGTGCACCAATCACTAAAGTGACAATCACCAAGTGTCAAACAGCTGAGCTATTCACTGCTACACCCCAAAACCTGCTCACTTATAAACAAAAATCTACGTACCTCAACCTGACTAAACTTAAGTGGGTTACCTACCCGGTATACTTTACCCATCCAGCTTGTGAGGATGCAGAGGACCGATAGCGCAGTCAACACAAACTCTGAAATGGACCGACTAGGGATGACCACCTGAAAAAATAAACTAAAATAATAAAGTGGCAGACTTTGTGTCTACCCGGTGGCTTATTAGTTGGTATGTGCAGATCCTACACCCAGCAAAAAATATGGCACTCAGCCAAAAAGTAACACGCAAAAATCCCTGCTGTTTCTGAATCTTCTCAAAACTCCCGGACGAGCCCCCAGTATGTCATGGCCAGGCACACTGGTCTTAACATAAACAAACAAAAAGTCAAAAGGACTTGTGTCTAGGAGTTTTTATTTAAATTATAAATTAAACAATGTAACGAAAAATGGGAGAAAAAGAAAAACCTATTGATAACAGCAAGGCACAAGTGGCATGGGAGCCAAAAGCTTTAAAAGGTCTCCATACTTCTGCAGGACTTCCCTGGTTTAATAGGAAGAGCTCCACCCACACATTATTGGCCTCACCTGTAACAAGGAGGGGGAAAACTCAAGTACTGCCATGCAGCCAAATACATTGGAGATAATACCACCACCATAAGGCAGTGAGGGACGTAACAGTGTGTGTGTGTGTGTGTGTGTGTGTGTGTGTGTGTGTATGTATGTGTTTGTGTGTGCAGGTATGTGTATGTTTGTGTGTATGTGTGTGTGTGTGTGTTGGTGCGTGAGTGTGTGTGTGTGTGTGTGTGATGATGTGTAGGAGTTGTTCAGGTTCAGTCTTTTCCTGTTTTGCCACTTTTATTCCCCGTGTAAGAGCTGTGTGGGAGTCTGTCTGACCTGAAATGACTGAATTGAATTGAAACTGAACTGAACTGAACTGAACTGGATTGAATTGAATAGCTGGTCCATTTTTGACTGTTTGACTTGAGAAATCCCAACCTATCAAGGACATGCAGCGGGAGTGTGTTAACAATTACAAAAATCCTTTCACTCGCACACACCTCGGCTGGGACCGCCGATCCCACAAGAACACAGCCAGTCAGCCTGAGACACACATGCATGCAATTATACCAGTGTTTTTGTGAGCTCTGAAATTAAAGTATATTTTTAATGTAAAAAGAGGTAAGCCTCTTGCACCTTGTTCAGCAGGTGTATTCAGGTGTACAGCTGAAGATGGGAGTGTGTAGCTGTTACCTCAGTGAACTGCAGTTAGGGACACTGGTGCATGAGATTCCCTTCATTTTTTAGACTCTGTAAGGTAGCTTGTGTTATTGAAACTCTGAGAGTGTTCATGCTGTACGTGGATTAGGGAGAATAATGTTCCATACGTGCTCTGCAAGTTATGATGTAACCTGCACATTCTCCTGTGGACGAGTCAGCGATGGGACTTAAGCACTGGACAGGATTGCTGACCACAGTGGTTGGATCAGAAATAAATATGATGACTGAGCACTGAGCAGTGATTAGTACAGTCAGTCAGTCATTCAGTCAGTCAGTCAGTCAGTCAGTCAGTTCTTAAATGCTCCTGTTAAGCATCAATCATCTCAACTTAGTTTCAGTCAGTATTTTTTCAGGCTCATGTATACCTGAGGGCAAAGCGCCTTTTTGCTTCAGTTACGTTTCCGGTTGCTGGATGACCTAAGACTGAATCCAAACTACCACCAGTCATTATGACTGAACCCAGACCAGAGCTCAGGATTGTGACCTCAGCCAGTGCTCCCTGGGTTCGTATGCATATTTTGCTCATGTTTATTAAATGCAATTATTGTGAAAAGAAATGGAGCCTTCATGAATTATGCATTTATTGGTATTTGCTGATTGTTACACTTACTCATAAGTACTTGTAAACAATTCTCATAATTGCCACCATGGGAATAAGGATGTAAAGTAATGTGAGTCTCCAGCTGGGAGGCCAGTAATGAAGCGAGGCAACAGAAGCCCAGGTCTCTCTGCTGAACGGGGAAATATGCCTCTGATATCCCCGGGATGTGTCATTATCTCAGCGTTCTCATTTTAACCTGAGTTAGATCTGCATAATGCCCCCTGACTCCCCAACAAGTCACCGTGTTTACAGGAATAGACATTCAACGTCAAACGTGACAAACATTCTGACACTCGCGTCACGCTTTCATTTGCTGCGGAGGGGGCTCATTAGGTGTCATTTTACGCTGTAATAATTTTCACACGGTCTGTGATTGGTCGTCCACTTTGAGGCACCTTTTCTTTCCTTCTTCTTCTACTACAACTACCTCTTCCTAAACTACTACCTCTTCTTCTTCTTCTTCTTCTTCTTCCTCTTTTTCCTCTTCTTCTTCTTCTTCTTCTCCTCCTTCCTCTACTCCACCCCCTCTTCCTGCGAAACAGCAGTGTTTCTCTCAGTGGAGGCGGAGATGGTGCGGCTGGATGAGTGGTTGAGCGCTGTGTCATATCCGTGGAAAAACGTCAAGCCATGAAGGCGCAGACCTGAGTTCTTCACACACTCTAATTTTAACATCCATGTCATGCAGCTCAGTGATCTTTACTGGTGAGGTTAGCAGGTTTATTTAAAGGAATGCATCTCTTGAAAAGGTCATCTCAATGCAGAGGAACATGAACGCAGCATCACACAGTGTTTGAGTGTAATGATGCTACATTTGTTGTTCCAGTTCTGTTCTCTGAACACGTTTGAAATAAAATAAAGAATGAGAAGCTAATTTGCTGGGTCAGCTTTTGATTAAAGGTAATGATCACATCTATTTATATCAATCTGTTTAACAAGTCCACTGCCTTGTGTGCATAGCTCCTACCTTAGGGGTCAAATTTAATTGAGCACAACAATCTATTGATAAAGGCATCATATTTTGCGATGGCCAACATCTCAATGAAGCACAATGCATGTACAGTGAAGAGTAGTCTTTGTGCAGTGACTCTATTTTTGTCGGCTTAATTAATGCTTTAATTTTACAGTAATTATACCTCTCCGGAGAGTTTTGAGGCGTTTGGTTGAATGCGAGCAGATATAATGCTTCTGTAACCATCAGAATTCGCCCGGCTCTGCGCCAAGCTCTGCTCAGTCCCATTATCCATGCAGAGCAGTGGGTCTCTTTCAGTGGTTGTCATACATGACCAAACCATGACGATACAGCCACCTCGTGTCTCAGATGAAGAGGTGCATTTTGGGTCATGGGCAGTGCTTGTCTTTCTCCACACTTTTAATTTTCCAGCACATCACTTCTGGTTCATACCCTACGCTGTGTAAGAGAGATTTCTGGAACTTTTATTGATGTTCATTTTTTTTTTTCAAACTCTACCCAGGCTGTTGTGTGCTTGGGGCTCAGGGATGGATCGACTGGATCTTGCAGGGAGCTCTCTGAAGTAATGTTGGCATAGTCTACTGTTTAATTGCCATTTTTTAACTCTCCTTGCCCGAATCTTGGGCTTTTTAGCAGTCAAAAGGGCCTATCCATCACAATCTTAGCATACTGTCTACGCAACGGCTGGAGTAATGTTCTGTGATCCTCCAGATTTGACGTTGTCAAGCCTGTAGTGTCTCGATTCTTAAAATGAACCAATGAGTTGATTATACCTCTGATAGATTTGTTCAGAATCTTCCCTCCCCATATGACAGTCTGCATAAGTTGCTTTTTCATTCACTAAATTCTCATGTTCACTGACCGCAGCAGCAGATTACACATGCAAATTTAATTTCTGGGATCAGCCGTTTGTTTGCTTCCCTCTGTCTTACCTAATGATCTAGCAGAACACAGCCGGCCAAAGAATAGCTGAGCTGAGACATTCTTCAATAACTTTCACTCTGCCAAAAAAGGGAGACTATACTAAAAGGTTTTACGTGGTTTATTGAATTTGGATGTAGAGAAAATTAAAGCTTGCCCTGCCTTATTATTTATCAATACACAACCTCATATGATTTTTATTTTAATGAGTTGCGGTTCAAAAGCTTCAAGACACCTCTGGAGACTAACTATTTCATCTACAGTGCTTCTCGGTCTGGGATTGATACTTGGCTTCTCTCAGGAAAGTCTAATACGCCGGAGGCCACAAAAGGTCAATATCTGGCACATGTTAAGGTCTATAGTCTTAAGATGGCGACACATTTCGGTAAACAATCATCCTCTTTATTTCGCCGCGCGTTTCGTTGAATTTATTTATTTATTTTCAGTTGATAGGTAGTACCGAAATAGACCGGTTTTTACTGAACTGCTGCGTTCTTGCGCCTCTCATCACTTCGGAGCCGGATCTCCTTTCCTCTGGCGCTGACCTAGGTCCTGAAATCCACGCGCAGGCTTTCCCACAACCAAATTCTCTCTCCCTCGCCTTTTAATTCGCCATCTACACATTGCACGCGAACGACTGTCCCGTTGCATTGTCTGTTAGATGTATCACCTTCAGTCGGCACTCCCTCTCCTTTTCTACTGCTAAATAAACAAGTGTGAAAACAAGTGGTATTTATCCCTGAAATAACACCTCTTTTAGAGATTGGAAGTTAATTTTTACGCTATGTACTGTTAGGATGAATTTAGAACAATAGAATTGCCATTTGAGAAAGGAGACTCGGGTCCAATCAACCGACGATGCACAGTAGCTTTGATGTGTCTCAACCACGGAGGCTGACTCATAACTCCCCATCTTCTCATAGGCGAATTATGAAGCCGATATTTTCAGCATCACGTCGCCGTTCCCGTTAAAGTGGCGCTGAATATATTTTCGCTGAATCTCCCAACCTCCGGGAGGCGGGGGCGTTTTACGTAAAATCTGAATGTGCGCTCAGCGCGTGGATTCTATCGCATTATGTACATGGCTCACGCCAAGTCGGCTCGATTTACGAACGGATAATTGCTCAAGTCGAGTCGCTTTGGGTCACCGAGTCTGTAGTGGCCGCCGGGAAAATAAAACCTGCTACCTGTCGTACTTAGCCCCCGCGCAACGCCTCTAGAGACAATGGCAAAGTTATGTCGAGATGTATTCGTCTGAAAATGGTTGTCTCGGCCCACATATGTTCCGCACTGCTTCCTAGCGCATTCTAAATCCAATAAGCGGTAGCTGACCGTGCTACCTGCCATCTCCCGACCTCCATTCTCGGGCCCTGCATCAGTCATGTTCCTTAAAGGCGAAGCACCGTAGGCGACGTGCTGTCGCTGAAGCAGTTGTCAATACTGATATTACTTAGGCGGCCCCTGGGGACGATCGCTTAGCCCGAATTGCTTTATGCATCTTTTCACAGCCTACGGTATGTTGACCTTTTACAAAAGATGGGGGAAAAAATCACTTTCGTTCGTTTCTCTTACAGCTTTGATTACCACCGCTTACTACAAGGGGAATAATGAGGGGAGGGTTGGGAGAGAGGGAGGGAGACCCTGCTATGACGTCAATATCAATCTGGAGGCGGGAAGTTATTGATTTCCGTGCATTCAGTCGGTCCCGTAGCTGACTCCTACGGGTACGCGCAGCTCGTCAATTCATAGCCTTGGGGCGCGGGGTTAGCGAGTTTTACCCTCGCGTCACACTATAGCTATAAAAAAAAATCCCGCGTTGGTCGGCCACGCTGAGATGGTGTGTGCGTGGATGAGAAATGAAATGTATCTGCGCGCATCATTCATACGGACACGCTTCTGGCGCAAGCGCCCGTAAATAAATCTGGAGTTTACGGTCCTCTCGTCTGTAATAATGGAATTACGCCGTCTGCAGAATGCCAAAGGCTCCTCCTTTCCTCGACGTTCCAGAAAAGTGGCCAAACTAATATTAAAAATATGATGTTGCTGTCACTAAATCATAAAAAAAAATTCAACAAATAATTAAATTAATAGATGAATACGTAAAGAACATGTTGATGATGCTGATAATTATTTTAATGATGCTGATGATCATGATGATGACGGAGAAAAGTGAGCTGAACTGGTTCGGCTGCCTGCCCAATTAGTCCAAATTCCCCGGTGTCAATTGATTCCGTTCTCACCGAGTTTTGTAACTCTGTAATTACTACTGGAGAGTCAGTCTACACTACAAGTCAGGAACTAAACATGGGCTGATTTCTATTTTTTCGTCCACTCTCAAGATAATTGTTGATATTTAATTTTGGCTTAAAGCAGGAAAACTTGTAACTTTATGCTTTGGAAATTGTTGAATACTAGATAACCTCTATAGTTTTGGAACTTTTCTATCGTGTAGGTATGAATTATTATTGTCATTAATTATATTCTAACGTCTGTATGAATGCCTATTATGCGGCAACGGCTGGCTGGCTTGCGATTAAACATCAGTTGATGTGTCTTATATGCGCGGGTTTAAATTGATTAGCGGAACTGGGCGTTCGCCTGATTAGCTAAAGGCTTGTTTCACTTTTAGCCTCTCCGTTGACTCCAACGGTGCCTGGAGAGGCACGTGGACCAATAGGGAGCGAGAGCTGCTTGATGTGTGAGGGGGGAGGCGCGAGTGAGTGTGTGTGGGGGGTGTATTCAGTGAGCAGCGCAATGAAGCAGTGCAAGTGCCAGCGCGAGCACAGACCACGAGCGTGGGAGAGAAAAACCGGGTCCTCAGGAGAACAGTCCGCGCGCTACCAAGATTTGCTTTAATGGTCCGGGGATGCGAGAGAGCCGCCAGCACAGCGGAATACCTGCTTTTGCCGGAGAGGCTGCTTCACGTCCGCGAGCTTATCAGAAAAGAGACAAGACCATTGAGAGGAACCGCGCCGATGCGCATTCAACTTGCCCACCTGAAGTCATAGCAACCAAAACCGAGGATAATAAGTGAGTCACATCCCATTTGTCGAATATTTGCTATGATTTGGTTCTCAATGCACGAGGTGGGGCTTTTTAAATCGCAGTCTTCGGACTCCAAAGCAATTGCAACTTACACCGCAATACACGCCGGGCTTCCGTTACTGGGGAGTTGTTGGTTCGACAGATTTCGCAGCCATAAACGCACCCAGGTCGTTTCAGGAGAACGAGAGGGACGCGCATTCAGCTTCTGATCTGGGGCAGTTCTCACGCGGGCGACAAGTTTACGAAAGCCACGCGCTTCCAACTGGTTACATGATCATGTGCTTGTCCAAGTATTTCCTTTCATAAAAAGGGGTAAGGAGGACTCCAGATCTGGCGGAGATAAGGCTACTCACGCGTAATAAATTAACGATTTTGGAACCGCAGTGCCCATGTGGGGACACTGTTCGAGACTATTTTGTGATCGTAAACTGGCCCTCATTTTCGGAAAGGGTCCTGCATTGTTCAATAATACGATTTTCAGATGCTGCGAGCATCTGTATGCTTGTCGTAGCTGCGCGTGAATGGATTGTAGGTGGAGCACTGGAAAGTTTAGGCGGGGGTTGACCAAGGTTCTTGGCAAGATATGTCTAATGATCTGATGTTCCATTATTTCATGGATTGATATTGTACTCCAGACTGATATTATACTCAGGGCTCATATTTGCCTCAGTAAGGATACCATTGTCTGGCCAGATATTATACTCAGGACTGGTACTCAGGACAGATATACACAGGACTGATACTCAGGACAGATATTATATTCAGGACTGATACTCAGGACGGATATTATAAACAGGACTGATACTCAGGACAGATATACACAGGACTGATACGCTGAGGACAGATATTATATTCAAGTCAGATACTCAGGACAGATATTATGCTCAGTACTGATACTCAGGACAGATATTATACACAGTACTGATACTCAGGACAGATATTGTACACAGGACAGATACTCAGGACAGATATTACACTCAGTACTGATACTCAGGACAGATATCATGCACAGGACAGATACTCAGGACAGATTATACTCAGTACTGATACTCAGGACAGATATCATGCACAGGACAGATGCTCAGGACAGATATTATGCTCAGGTCTGTCATTGTACTTATGGCTGGTATTCTTCTCAGGAATGATATTTCTCTGGAAATGAATATTACACCCGGAACTCAGAGGCCATTATTATGTATTTATTACTCCTACTGGGTAGGACAGACTTTAATGGAAACATCCCTTGGAATTTCTGGTCCTGTTGGCACGATGCCATCAGGCACTCGCTGTAAATCTCCCATTTCACCAGATCACATAGATGCTCTTTTGTATTGACATCTGGTGACAGTGCAGGCCATTGGGATCCTTGCTGTTCATTCCCATGTACATGGGAATATACTCAGTACTGAGACAATGTGCTCGGTGACATGATGTATTGTCAAGCTTGAAGTAGCCATCAGAAGATGGCTTGACTGTCACGGTCAGTAACAAGAGTGGTCAGCTGTGACATTTAAATTAGCCTCAGTTGGTATTAAGGAACCTAAAGTGCACCAAGAAGATATTCCTCGCGCCGTTGCACCACCACCAGCTTCAACCATTGATGAAATGCAGTATAGATGAATTAATTTGCATAGTTCGTGCCAAATTCTGACCTCGCCACCTGCATGTTACAACAAATATCAAGATTTTTGAGGTCAGGCGAGGTTTTCCTAATCTTTCACTGTCCTGTTTATCTTTGACTGCTGCAGCCTCCGTTTCCTCTTCTTAACTGATAGGACTGGAAACCGATGTAGCCGTCCTCTGCTATAGGGCGTAATGTTCAACATGTTTTCATAGGGAGGCTATGCATGTATAAGAGCGTTTGCGCGCGTGTGAGTGTGTGTGTGTGTGCGTGTGCTTACAGGAGGCTATTTGTATATGAGTGTGTGTGAGAGTGTGTGTGTGTGTGTGTCAGAGAGCAGCACAGAGGGCAGACTGCACTCTGGAAGCCATTTAGGAAATAATTCATACCAACTGTGTGAACATGCATTGCTTCATTGACAATGTATTGGTTTCTGGGTGAATACATTGGTTTCTCAGCATATGTATTGGTTTAATATACTGGTTTCAGTACATATGCATTGGTTTGAGCACATATGTACCGGTTTAATACATTTGTTTGTTGGCAAGCACATTGGTTTAAGTACATATACATTGATTTGCTGGTATATGCATTGGTTTGAGTCCATGTGTATTGGTTTGTTAATAAATATATTGGTTTGAATTGAAATGTTGATATGTATTGGTTTGATGGTAAATATATTGGTTTGAGTTCATGTATACTGTCTTCATACATTGGTTTGAGTTTGTATGTATTGGTTTGGTGGTAAATACATTGGTTTGAGTTTATGCATATTGGTTTGCTGGTAAATAAATTGGTTTGCCTACATATACATTGGTTTGCCAGTAAACACAATGGTTTGAGTTCATATCTATTAGGTTGATGATAAATATTTTGGTTTTAGTTTATATGTATTGGTTTACCATTACATATTGCGGTTTAAGTACACATACATTGGTATTCCTACATATATAATGCTTAAATACATTAGTTTGCTGGTGAAAACATTGGTTTGAGTGCATATGCACTGGTTTGCTAGCAAATGCATTGGTTTTGTTTAATATGTATGGCTTTTCATGTGTATATAACGGTTATTTTAAAAATATTTGGGCTTTATGGGTCCTATATTGATTTGCTGATGAATACATTGTTTTCACTGCACGTATAGTGGTTTATATACATTGATATTCCCATTAGTATACTGGTTTTAATGAATATATACTGGTTTGAATATATATCGGTTTGCTGGCGCGTGTATTGGTTTGGTGGAAGCTAGATTGGTTGTCGTCGTGCAATTCTGAATTTGTCCTCTAGATGTCCTCTTTCTTATCATCTCTCACGCCACATTGATAAGGCTTCACAAATGAGTTTAAGGGTGCTGTGTTTCCATTATGACAGTACGGCGGAGTATTAGGGCCAGGGATAGGGAAGATTATTATTACTTAATTAATTAATTTATTTACATTAAAATAAAGTCTAAATGTCCAGAATAAAGTGGAAATGCCGAGAATAATTTGTAAATGTCTAGATTAAAGTCGAGCTGTCGAGAATAGCACTTTCATTTCAACATTTAAGTCGAACATCAAACTACAATATGCCAAAATGCAGATGAATAAGTTAAATTTTACTTCAGAATTGGTTTTTGTAACACGGAAATTCCCTCTTTTAGCACATAAACACGGCATGGTAATAAGTAGCTATTAGGACTTCGAAGAGATTGTGCCGAAAATTGCATTTGTTCAGAGGGAGAAAGCACACAAACTTAGACGAGGTGGCCGCATTCGTGCAGAATGAAATAGCCAGTAATTGACAGATTAAACAAAACCAATGCATTTGCAAGCAAACCAGTGCATATGGATGCCAACCAATTAATTTACCAGCAAACCAGTAGGCATAAACTCAAACCAATGTATTTACCATTAAATCAATTTATACAAACTCAAACCAATGTATTAAATCAATATGCATGAACTCAAAACAATGTATTTTTCAGCAAACCAATACATACAGACTAAAACCAATGCATTTACCAGCAAACCAATACACATGAACTTAAACCAATCTATTTAACCAATTTATATAAATTCAAACCAATATATTTAAAGCAAACCAATACAAATTAACTTTAACCAATGTATTTACCAGCGAAGCAACACATATCAACTCAAACCAATAAATTTATGAACAAACCAATATATGAACTCAAACCAATGCATATATCAGTAAATCAATGTATATGTACTTAAAACAATGCGCTTGCCAGCAAACCAATGTATTAAACCAGTACTTATGTGCTCAAACCAATGCATATGTACTGAAACCAATATATTAAACCAATGTATATGTAGGGAAACCAATGTATTGACCCAGAAACCAATACATTGTCAATGAACCAATACATGTTCACACAGTTGGTATAAATTATTTCCTAAACGGCTTCCCATAGTGGCACTAATGGGGCTCTCTGTCTGTAAGTGCAAACATACACAGACACACACACACTCTCTCACACACACACACACACACACACACACACACAAACACACATACACACAGACTCACTCTCAAACACACAAACACACACAGACACACACACACACACACAGATCTACAAACGCTAGGATTACACACATGTGCACACACACACGCGCACACACACACACACACACACACACACACACACACACACACACACATGCGTGCAAGCGCAAGCACATGCACACGCATGCACACGCACACTCAAGCGCGCGCACGCACACGCACATGCACACACACACACACACACACACACACACACACACACACACACACACACAGCACCAGAGCTTCATTACTGAGCGCTGAGGAAGTGGGTTAAACTGCCAGAGCCCCTGCTATCACAGTGCTCAATCAATCCCCTCTCTCTCTCCCTCCATCTCTCTCACTCTGTCTCCATCTCTCCCTCTCTCTCCCCCTCCCTCCCCCTCTCTCTCCCTCCATCACTTTCTCTCTCTCCCTCCATCCCTCCCTCTCTCTCTCTTCATCTCTCTCACTGTCTCATCTCTCTCCCTCCATCCCCCTCTCTCTCCCTCCATCTCTCTCCCTCTCTCTCTCCCTCCCTCCTTGTCTCTTTCATCCTCTCTCTCTGTCCATTTCTTTCTCTTTCTCCCCCTTTCTGTCTATCTCATTATTTTATACTGTCTCTAAAGCTTTCACTCTCTGTTTTTGTCTCAATTTTTTGCTCTTTCTCTTCCTCGATCATATTGCTCCTCCATCACTCTCTTTGATCTCTCCTTTCTCTATTCAACAGTTCTCTCTCCCTTCTTCCCTTCTTATATGTCTTCAAATTTCTTAAATGACGTTATCATTCCATCCATCTCTCTTTCTCTTGCGCTTCCTCACTCGCTCATGCAGTGGTGTAAAGGTGCTTATTTAGGGGCTGTGGGGTGTGCAGTGCATCCTGAGTACTGTGTACTGAGTGCTGTCGCACCTGCGCTAGAGTGACTGTCGAGAGTCATTCTGCTTCACTCTTAAAGTCTCTCTGGATATTTTCATTTTTCATGTTTCAAATGGGCGGGTGTAGTGGGGTATCGCTCCTGCATGGATGTAATTAGAGCGGCAGTTTGGGGCAGGATAATTGGACACTCCTCCACAGCTGGATGTTACCGATCCTCAGCGCTGTGATTTTTGCCTTGAAAGTCAAGTACGCTAAGGCTGTGTTCAGTGGAGCCTTTAGCGTCACTGTAACTCTGCTGATCACAGCTACCGTAACCTATAGATCACAGCTACTGTAACCCTGCAGATCAATGCTACCATAACTTTGCAGATCACTGTACTCTAACCTTGCAGATCACAGCAACTGTGACTCTGCAGATCACTGCAACCATACATCCGCAGATCACTGCTACCCTAACCCTGCAGATCACTGCTACCCTAACTCTGCAGATCACTGCCACTGTAACCCTGCAGATCACTGCTACCCTAACTCTGCAGATCACTGTACTGTAACCCTGCAGATCACTGCTATCCTAACTCGGCAGATCACTGCTACTGTAACCCTGCAGATCACTTCTACCCTAACTCTGCAGATCACTGTACTGTAACCCTGAAGATCACTGCTACCCTCACTCTGCAGATCACTGTACAGTAACCCTGAAGATCACTGCTACCCTAACTCTGCAGATCACTGTACTGTAACCCTGAAGATCACTGCTACCGTAACCCTGCAGATCACTGCTACCCTAACTCTGCAGATCACTGTACAGTAACCCTGAAGATCACTGTACCGTAACCCTGCAGATCACAGCAACTGTAACCCTGCAGATCACTGCTACCATAACCCTGCAGATCACTGTACTGTAACCCTGCAGATCACAGCAACTATAACCCTGCAGATCACTGCTACCGTAACCCTGCAGATCACAGCAACTATAACCCTGCAGATCACTGCTACCGTAACCCTGCAGATCACTGCTACCCTAACTCTGCAGATCACTGTACAGTAACCCTGAAGATCACTGTACTGTAACCCTGCAGATCACAGCTACTGTAACCCTGCAGATCACAGCTACCGTAACTCTGCAGATCACAGCTACCGTAACCCAGCAGATCACTGTACTGTAACCCTGCAGATCACAGCAACTATAACCCTGCAGATCACAGCTACCGTAACCCTGCAGATCACTGTTACCGTAACCCTGCAGATCACAGCTACTGTAACCCTGCAGATCACAGCTACCGTAACTCTGCAGATCACAGCTACTGTAACCCTGCAGATCACTGTACTGTAACCCTGCAGATCACAGCAACTGTAACCCTGCAGATCACTGCTACCGTAACCCTGCAGATCACAGCTACCGTAACCCTGCAGATCACTGTACTGTAACCCTGCAGATCACAGCTACCGTAACCCTGTAGATCACAGCAACTATAACCCTGCAGATCACACCTTCCATGACCCTGCAGATCACAGCTACCGTAACCCTGCAGATCACTGTACTGTAACCCTGCAGATCACAGCTACCGTAACCCTGTAGATCACAGCAACTATAACCCTGCAGATCACAGCTACCGTAACCCTGCAGATCACAGCAACTATAACCCTGCAGATCACTGCTACCGTAACCCTGCAGATCACAGCTACTGTAACCTTGCAGATCACACCTTCCATGACCCTGCAGATCACAGCTACCGTAACCCTGCAGATCACAGCTACCGTAACTCTGCAGATCACAGCTACCGTAACCCTGCAGATCACAGCTACCGTAACCCTGCAGATCACACCTTCCATGACCCTGCAGATCACAGCTACCGTAACCCTGCAGATCACAGCTACCGTAACCTGCAGATCATAGCTACCGTAACCCTGCAGATCACAGCTACCGTAACCCTGCAGATCACATCTACCGTAACCCAGCAGATCACAGCTACTGTAACCCTGCAGATCACAGCTACCGTAACCCTGCAGATCACATCTACCGTAACCCTGCAGATCCCTGCAGATCACTGTACAGTAACCCTGAAACTCTGCAGATCACTGTACAGTAACCCTGAAGATCACTGATCACCTGTACAACTGTGAACCCTGCAGATCACAGCAACTGTAACCCAGCAGATCACTGCTACCATAACCCTGCAGATCACTGTACTGTAACCCTGCAGATCACAGCAACTATAACCCTGCAGATCACTGTACGTAACCCTGCAGATCACAGCAACTATAACCCTGCAGATCACTGCTACTGTAACCCTGCAGATCACTGCTACCCTAACTCTGCAGATCACTGTACAGTAACCCTGAAGATCACTGTACTGTAACCCTGCAGATCACAGCTACTGTAACCCTGCAGATCACAGCTACCGTAACCCCTGCAGATCACAGTTACCAGAACCCAGCAGATCACTGTACTGTAACCCTGCAGATCACAGCAACTATAACCCTGCAGATCACAGCTACTGTAAACCCTGCAGATCACTGTTACTGTAACCCTGCAGATCACAGCAACTGTAACCCTGCAGATCACTGCTACCGTAACCCTGCAGATCACAGCTACTGTAACCCTGCAGATCACTGTACTGTAACCCTGCAGATAACCCTGCAGATCACAGCAACTATAACCCTGCAGATCACACCTTCCATGAACCCTGCAGATCACAGCTACGTAACCCTGCAGATCACTGTACTGTAACCCTGCAGATCACAGCTACCGTAACCCTGTAGATCACAGCAACTATAACCCTGCAGATCACACCTTCCATGACCCTGCAGATCACAGCAACTATAACCCTGCAGATCACTGTACTGTAACCCTGCAGATCACAGCTGAAACCCAGATCACAGCAACTATAACCCTGCAGATCTACGTGAACCTGCAGATCAACATAACCCTGCAGATCACAGCTACCGAACCCTGCAGATCACAGCTACTGTAACCTTGCAGATCACACCTTCCATGACCCTGCAGATCACAGCTACCGTAACCCTGCAGATCACAGCTACCGTAACTCTGCAGATCACAGCTACCGTAACCCTGCAGATCACACCTTCCATGACCCTGCAGATCACAGCTACCGAACCCTGCAGATCACAGCTACCGTAACCTGCAGATCATAGCTACCGTAACCCTGCAGATCACAGCTACTGTAACCCTGCAGATCACATCTACCGTAACCCAGCAGATCACAGCTACTGTAACCCTGCAGATCACAGCTAAAGTAACCCTGCAGATCACATCTACTGTAACCCTGCAGATCACAGCTACCGTAACCCTGCAGATCACAGCTACCGTAACCCTGCAGATCACAGCTACTGTAACCCTGCAGATCACAGTTACCGTAACCCTGCAGATCACTGCTACCGTGAACCCTGCAGATCACAGTTACCGAACCCTGCAGATCACAGTTACCGTAACCCTGCAGATCACAGCTACCGTAACCCTGCAGATCACAGCTACCGTAACCCTGCAGATCACACTTACCGTAACCTGCGGATCACAGCTACCGTAACCTAAGGCCAGTTGTTCAAAGGTAAACTGATTGGATTTCGGTAATCGGATTGGATCAAATCTTGAAAATGAGTTGTTCAAAAGGGACTTGTCTGTCTCTAACCAGTACTGTTGTTGATTATTTGCTGGTTGTTACTGGATAGGGTCCTCTACCAAACGTTCCCAGTCCACCCTCACAACACATTTAGGCTTCCCAGGTCTGTCTGGCAGTCTTCCCCACCATCTGATCCAACGCACCACCAGGTGGTGATCAGTTGACAGCTCAGCCCCTCTCTTCACCCGAGTGTCCAAGACATATGGCCGCAGATCTGATGACATGATTACAAAATCGATCATCGACCTTTGGCCAAGGGTGCTCAGGTACTAAGTGCACTTATGAACACCCTTATGCTCGAACATGTTGTTTGTTATGGATAATCCATGACAAGCACAGAAATCCAATAACAAAACACCACTCGGGTTCAGATCAGGGAGGCCGTTCCTCCCAATCACTCCCCTCCAAGCGTCTCCGTCGTTGCCCACATGAGCGTTGAAGTATCCCAGCAGAACTATGGAATCCTCAGTAGGAACCTTTTGCAGGACCCCACCCAGGGACTCCAAGAAGGCTGGATACTATGAGCTGCTGTTTAGTGCATAAGCACTGACAACAGTAAGAGCATTCCCCTCTGCAACCCGCAAATGAATTGCAGAGACCCTCTCGTTCACTGGAATGGACTCCAACACGACGGCACTCAGCCAAGGGGACAATAGTATCCCCACGCCTGCTCGCCGCCTCTCACCTTGGGCAACTCCAGAAAAGGAGATAGTCCAACCCCTATCAACACTCAAAAAAATGAAACCCCTTGAAATGTTAGATTTACTTAATAATGTTATGTCAACTTTTTCCACAAAACTGAGTTAAGTACATTCCACTCAATGCAATTAATTAAACTGGCCAAAAAAATGTTAGAAGTCAAATAAAGCTTACGCAAATCAATTGCGTGGAACCTGTTGACATGACATTATTAAGTAAATCTAACATTTCATGGGGTTTCATTTTTTTGAGTGAAGGAGCTTGGTTCCAGAGCCAGAGATGTGCGTAGAGGTGAGTCCAATTATATCTAGCCGGTACCGCTCAACCTCCCGCACATGCTCCGGCTCCTTCCCCACCAGTTTGGTGACGTTCCATGTCCCAAGAGCCAGATTCCATGACCGGGGCCCAGAACACAAGGGCCCTCGCCCCCATCTGCCACCCGATCTGCAGTGCACCCGTCCCCTACTACTCTCCTTGCGGATGGTGGGCCCACGTGGAGGCAGCTCCCTGTAGCCTCTTCGGGCTGAGCCCGGCCGGGTCCCGGGAAAAACCTGGCCACCAGGCGCTCGCCTGTGAGCTCCCCTCCCAGGCCTGGCTCCAGGAGGGGGCTCCGGTGTCCCTAATCCGGGCAAGGTTCATATTTCCTTAAGGGAGCTCTTCATAGGAGACTAGGGAATCGCTTTTCGTCTGACCCCTCACCTGGGACTAATTTGCCATGGGAGACCCTACCAGGAGCTAAGCTCTAGACAACACAGCTCCCAAGCTCCCAGGGGCACGCAAACTCTTCCACCATGATAAGGTAGCGAATCATGATTTTCACGGACAGGATATTAAGGCACGGCTGAGGTTTGGAGGGTGCCCAGTTTGGTGGCCTCAGGATTTCATCTCTGCTGTTTGCAGATGATGTGGTCCTGTTGGCTTCATCATGCTGTGACCTCCAAGGCACACTGGAGCGGTTCACAGCTGAATGTGAAGCGGTCGGAATGAGGATCAGCACCTCCAAATCTGAGACTATGGTTCTCTCTTGGAAAAAGGTGGATTGTCCCCTTCAGGTGGGGGGTCAGTTGTTACCCTAAGTGGCGGAGTTAAAGTATCTCAGGATATTGTTCACGAATGAGGGTAGGACGGAGAGTGAGATTGACAGACAGATTGCTGCAGCGTCTGCAGTGAAGCGGGCGATGTACTGGTCCTTTGTGGTGAAGAAGGAGCTGAGCATAAAAGTGAAGCTCTCGATTTACTGGTCGATCTACGTTCCAACCCTCACCTATGGTCACAAGCTTTGGGTAGTGACCGAAAGAATAAGATCGCGAATACAAGCGGCCGAAATGAGCTTTCTCCGTAGGGTGACTGGGCTGACCCTTAGAGATAGGGTGAGGAGCTCGGGCATGTGGGAGCGGCTCAGAGTAGAACCGCTGCTCCTCCGCGTCGAGCGGAGTCAGTTGAGGTGGTTCGATTATCTAATCTGTACGCCTCCTGGACGCCTCCCTTTAGAGGTTTTGCAGGCAGGTCCAACTGAGAGGAGCCCCGAGGCAGATTCAGGACATGCTGGCGGGGTATATCTCCCGCCTGGCCTGGGAACGGCTTGGGGGTCCCCCAGGTTGAGTTAGAGGAAGTGGCTGGGGAGGGGGGATATCTGGGCTTCTCTACTCAGTCTGTTACCCCCGCAACCCGGCCCCGGATAAGCGAAAGAAAATGGATGGATGGATGGATGGGCTCCTTATGGTTCCACTCGCAAGTAGTTAAGGTATGCAAAGCATCTCTTCAGAACTCCATTCAAACGCTCAATTGCACATCTTGTTTCGCAGTGAGCAGTGTTGAAGTGTGCCTGCGCAGGTGTAGTTGCTGCAAGAAAAGGAGTCATCAGCCATGGTAGGAGTGGATAGGCACAGTCTGCTAATATTTTGCCATCCAGTCGGTTAGTTTGGAGCTCTCTGTATAAAGCACTCTCCCTCAGGATACGTGCATCATGAACAGACCCAGCCCACTTAACCACGCAGTTTGTGATGATGAGGTCAGCGTCGCCCGCAAGTTGGATGTTGATGCTGCGCCTCCCCCTTCGGTTGATGTACTCTCACTCCCTCTCATGCGGTGCTTGTATATGGACATGAGTGCAGTCAATAACCCCAGTAGTATTGGGCATGTTCCCCAAAAGATAAAACTTGTGCTTGGTCTGGGCAATCTGGTCATCCTTTGGAAGTGAAACAAACTGACTGACCAGGCTGAGCCAATGCAATTAACGCAGCTTTCACTACATCACTCACCGTTGATTTGTCCACACCTATATTGTCACCAACAACTTGGTAGAAAGTCCCAGATGCATAGAAGTGTAGAGCAATGAGGACCTGTTCTTCCACAGACAGACTGTCACTCCTTTGGGTTCTTCGTTGACGTTTTAGCCTGAAAAGGTCTGCAGTGTACTTAATATCAGCATTCCCAAAGCGAAAGCGAGCATACAGTTCTTTAGTGGTGTATTGCTCCAGTGGTTTTGCACGCTCAGCATACACCCTTTGACGGTATTCTCTTCCATCAAAATGGTGGTAGCAATGGACAATACCTGCCATGTTAGTGCCTCTCTGTAAGTCCTCTGAGAAAGGCTGAATATAAGATGGCTGTCAAATACCCACCCACTCATTAGCTGACGAGCTTTGGTGTGTGTTCAATTAAGTCAATCTTGCCTAAGGCCTATAAATACTACGTTCACTACAACAGATGAGGTGGAACCATGGACTCAAAAGGACCTTATTTCACTGTTGCAGAGACCCATGCACTGCTGGAGGGTGTAAGTGCCATTATGCCTCAATAGTAGGAAGTTCTGTTTCAGGTGGGATGGCGACTAACAAAAGGAAGAAACACATTTGGGTTGAAATCACCCAGAATGTGAATGCAATGGGGTTTGGCCAGAGGAAGACCTTGGAGCAGGTGAAATTTCGATGGAAGAACCTGAGGTCCTTGCTGAAGCAAAAAATACCCAAACAGGCAACAAACCCTTTAGGAAAGGTGAATACACAGATGTGGGTCTGGACATTATTGGAGGTGAGAACTCTAAAGCTCTGCACGGGATTCAGGGTGTTGTAGGGGACGGTGAGCCAACAATTGTAAAGGAAAGTGAGCCAGTTCCTCCTAATGCAGAGGAAATGTTTATTCTGGATCTCAGCCCTGTTATTGAAGAACAAGCTGGACCTTCACAGGCAGAGCCAGCAGTCACAAGAGCTCAGAAAAGAGGCTTGAAGTGTCCTTTGACAAATAATAATGATGATGATGATGCCTATGCATCACTTGTTGAACGAGAAAGTGAAAGAGCAGAAACACAGATACTCCTGGCACAGGAACAAATCAAGCTAACAAAACTGCTGCAAACCAAAGCAAAACTTCAGATCCTAAAAGCAGGACTTGGAAATGCTGGTCTCCTCAGAGGAAGAAGAACCCTGAACATTCTTTATTTTGTTAAAGGGGACCTATTATGCTACATTTCCAAGTTTATATTTTGATCTTTGACTCCCCTAGAGTACTCCTGATCATTCAAAGTCCAAAAAAAGGGTCCTTATTTAGCTCATACTGCCATCCTCAAAAAACCCTATTTGTAGTCCATTGTAGTCTCTGCCTGAAAGGCCTCGTTTGGGTGGCTCTTCCACTATGCCCCCCCCCCTCCCCGTGTGCCCACTTTTTTCTGAATGGCCAGCTCTGTGGAGGGCGGAGCTGGGCGGACTCGGCAGAATGCAGTTTTCCAGGTCCTCCTCCCCAGTGTGAAACGTGAGATGCCTCTGCCATCTGAGCTAAGCAATCGGCGGGGAAATTCCGCAATCAAACACAGTACATGTGTATAGATCTAATGAAATGAACTTGTTCTAGTAAACGCAGCGGTGAAAGTGGAGGATGCAGTGTGAAAGTCTGGCAGCTCAAGCTCTAATTTGCTATCTACCTACGGCTACTATGGTGAGTACACCGGTGTTTCTACTCTATAGCTAGGATTGAGGGAAAGCTAGAATCCACCCCATACAGACACATTTGTAGAACGGGTCGACATACCCAAGTGTAGACCGGAGACTGTAGAAATCCGGTGGGTCTGAGTTTAGAGGGAAACATGGATAGTGAGGAGCAGAAAAAAATGGAGCAACAACTTATGGACTGCTTAGGTGTATAACATAACATAACATAACATAACATGAATGGCGAGAACAGGCCGTTCAGCCCAACTAGGCTCGCCAGTTTCTTTGTACCATCGTGAATATATCACTTCAGATACTCAATGACTCAATGGTATCTAGCTTTAAGTCAAGTCTGCTCTTGAAAACTCCCAAGGTCTCTGCCTCAACAATATGGTCAGGCAAGCTGTTCCACACCGAAATTACTCTTTGGGTGAAGAAATATTTCCGAATATCAGTGCTAAATTTACCTTTAGTCAGCTTCCATTTGTGACCCCGAGTTCTGCTAACAACACTTGGTCGAAGGAATCCTACATAATTCACTTTGTTAATCCCTTTAACATATTTAAAGACCTCAATCAAATCACCCCTTTTATTTTAGATTAAGGATCTTCAGCCTTTTCTCATAGCTTTCATCTTTAATACACGGAATTAGCTTCGTGGCTCTTCTCTGAACTTTCTCTAAAGCCTCTATGTCTTTCTTAAAGTATGGTCCCCAGAACTGTACACAATACTCTAGATGTGGTCTGACGAATGTGTTGTACAAAAGAAGCATCACCTCCTTGGATTTGAACTCAATACTTTTGGCAATGTATCCCAGCATCCGATTGGCTTTTTTAACAGCTACGGCACAATGGCTAGAGCCTGTGAGGGTTTGGTCAACAATCACTCCCAGATCTTTCTCTTGTGGAGCACATTCCAGTTTAAAACCTCCCATGAAGTAATCCCGTCTAATGTTTTTATTACCTACATGTACTACTTTACATTTCGCTACATTAAATTTTATTTGCCACATTTCTGCCCAATTCTGAATTCTATCCAAATCATGCTGAATCACTTTAGTGGACTCTAAACTATTTGCCAAGCCCCCCAATTTAGTATCATCTGCAAATTTCACTAATCTGCTCTCAATATTCCTATCAAGGTCATTAATGTAGATGAGGAACAGCAGGGGTCCCAACACCGATCCCTGGGGGACGCCACTCCCCACCCTACCTAGCTCAGATGATATACCACTGACCACCACTCTTTGTGTTCTGTCCTGCAACCAGTTATGAATCCACTTCAGAATACCACCTGGAACTCCAATGGAGCTCATTTTAAAAATTAGTCTCTTATGCGGTACTGTGTCAAATGCTTTCTGAAAATCCAAATATATGATGTATATTATAAGGACCTGCTGGTTCGTGTGCATAACTGTGGTGTGTCATTAGCGTGGAGTAACGAACAGCTTCTGTGCTGGTATATGACGGAGGGGCAAAAGCTCCAGGCTAAACGGTCTTTTCGGAAATTGCCCATGGTAATGGTTTACTTATTAACGTCAAAATGACCAGCGTTTTTTCATGGAAAATGGCGCGATAAGCGCTTTTCATCGACGGACCTTGAAACAAATTTGGCGCGACAGATTACATTCACAGTCAATGCATTGTCTTTGCATTGACTTTGAATGTAATCTGTCGCCTTAAAAATTTGTTTTGCGTCCGGTGTGAAAGCGGCTTAACGCGCCCATAACGCGTGTATTTGCGTCTTTGCATTGACTTTGAATGTAATCTGTCCCGCAAAAAATTCGTATCGCGTCCGGTGTGAAAGCGGCTTTATGGATAGTGCGAGACAGGTAGAGAGAGCTCGGTTATGTTATGAACATAATACAGGTTTTACAGACCGTAAGTTCCGTTAGCCTGGACAGTTGCTTATGTGGAGCTAGCGAATCGATTACTTCTACAGGAAAGAATTTCCTATTCAATCTCCGCCTTTTTCGGCTTTTTATTAGCCAGAACAATTTCAAAAGGGGGGTGAAATTATGCCAGGGCAATGCAGAGAAATTGTTTGTTATACCAGACACGTTAGAGCTTGTGCGTTTCGCGATTGCTTTCACGTAGCATCAGAGAGCTAGCCCAGATTTTGGTGAAGTATCCGGCTGATCCCGGTCATGGATAAATGAAGCGATCACAAGCAGCCGTGAACAAACCCAAACACGTATCCCAAGCTCTGCAAAACCTACGTCTGGTCTAACTGCAGCCTTTTCAGCCTAACTTTGCGGACAAATACAGCACCTCTCCAGTTAGCATCATCTGTAGTGGCTACAAACGGGCAACGTTATGATGAAACTGCCACATTGATGCTTACCGAAGTAACACAAGCATACCGATCGGAATAGGAGCGATCTGATATAGCAAAACTGTCGTAAATCGGGAGATGAGATGAAGGAGGGGTAATTTTTGTGGACATCCGCACTTCCGGTAATAAGACCAGCTTCGCCAAGCCAATGCATGGATGACGAAATGCGATGAGCATTGCGCAGCTTCGCAGTTGAATACCATCGTGAATACACAGATATGAACATGAAAAATCCTGCAAAATTCAAATAAACGCTACAAACTAGTCAAAGCCGGAGTTCACGTTTTGGAAGGAAACGCTATAAATCGCCATTATATTAGCTAGCATTCGACCGCGCGCGGATATGATTGGAAGTTCACTCGTCCACATTTTGACATTTGACCCTTGATTTTCTGCTGTCATATCTGCCTGGCGATGTGCCGTATTGTATATCAGATCGCTCCTATTACTGCATATACGTTAACCAGGAGCATTTTTAACTAGCACGGCGGCACGCAGACTAACATGCAGTAGCTGGTAACCGAGCGGTCATAACAACCACAGAGACAAACCCTTGCAATACAAGTTTTACAGACAGCAAGTTCCGTTACCGTGGACAGTACCAAGCATCCAAATTACAAACAAGTATAAAAAGTTAGCTTCAAATGAGGTTTATGTTCACGCACCCTCTGTTGAATTTCCCCTGATATTACTCTTGCATATTTAGGACACAAACATTAGCAACAGTAACTTGGCTACATTAGCTGCTGTGCTACAGCCACAATCAACAGGCCATCACGTTAGGTAGGCTTATGCCGAAAAAGCAACTTATAGCTTCCGTGTCGGTGAGTCACGGACAGTCGCGACCAATACAGGCTTTATCTTCAGATATTTTACAAAGCCTGCGTTTGAGGCCAGTTGTTAGTGCTAACTATCGTTAGCGGTCCTGCTAGCCACCAGTAACACATTAGCTTCACTTACATTATTTGCTGTTATATCGTTACTTACAGCTTGTGGCTCCAAGCGTTTGATCGATGCAACTGCTTCAGGTTTGAGAAGCAGCTGAAACGCTTATCCTGTGTCGAATTATCCTTTATTGATAAAGCTGTCTTTGGTGAAATGCTGGGCACAAACAGCTAACATTCCCTTTGGCCGTGACTCTTTGCTGCCAGCAAAAGAAAAAAGCTACCCACTGATTTCTGGTGATTTCTGGCATTGTCTTTTGGAAGAGAAATAGGTGCTTTTCTTCGCGTCCAAAAGTAAACGGACAAGCAGCTTTGGGAGAGATACTGACAAAACTGCATCTCAAATGATTTGCGGTTCTTCTTTTGTATGTCCAAAAGTGTAGATGCTACTAAGGCATAGTATGATCCGCGGTTGTTTGTGCCTGCTAGAATAGTTTCCGGTGTGGGCAGGTCCAGCGCCGTGATTGGCTCTGGCTAGGTCTGTATTAATTGGACGGCACAACCTGATGTCAGGTTTTGCCCAGATCTCGTGAAGATCTCGGGAGGAGCTGTTCAGAGAGGAAATCACGTTAGCGAAATCACGTTCTCAAATTACGGCAAAACCTCTGTATCTTATGTTTAGAAACTTTTCAGAGGTTGAGTATGGACATCAAACATTATAACATTACTTATATGTATTAAAAGATGAATCAGCATAATAGGTCCCCTTTAACTATTGGACATTTAGCTTTTCCTTATTTAAGACGTTTTTGAAGTATCCACAATGTATTTGTTGTTGTATGTTTGTTTTTTTATTTGTTGTGGCTCAAGTGAGGGGTGATAAAGGAAATTATAAATGAAAGTGGATATTTATTTTTTGTGTCTTGTCTCAAAATAATAAACACTTAAAGGGGACTGAAAACGTTTTTATAAGTTACATTATTTGAGTTGGTAATACCCTCCTGGCTTTAAAAATCTGCATTGACCCTCACAGCAATACATACAGTAGATACAGTATAAATACGTTTTTAAAATGCCGCTTTAAAGCCATGGACTGCGCCATTGGCCATTTTATCAGGCCCAGGACTTCCGGTTACGTCAGTGGATGTAACGGGGCTGAGGGATAGCCCCCTTAAATGCTCAGTACCGGCTTGATGAACATGGACAACACCAGAAGTAATGCCCGCCCTGCATACTCTAAGAGAAAATAAAACATGCCCAGGGTAAAATGCTATTGTATTTCTTGGGTTTTTACGATCAAATCATCATGCCATGCTGTGCCTCTGGCGCAACAAGACACATTTTTGAGTCCAGCCCCAAATATTGCAGAGTGCACCAGGGCTAATGCCAATGTTCTGTGGCTCAAGAGATAAGCAGCCCAAGGAATGGAAATTATTGCTTCATGAAAGAGGAATATCATAGAAGATTCGAGAAGAAATTGGGATGACATTTGGTACCGTACTGCTATACGTGGTAATCCATGTTACTAATGACACCTGGTTGCTTAGGCACACGCAGTCGCAGCATACGCATTTGCGATATTAATATTCGATATTAATATTCTAAACCCACCTCTCAATAATCAAATCCCTCGAAATATTTTGGCGCCTCCTTTTAAAATCGTTCCCCATTTAAAACCACCGAGGTGCATCCTGCGACGCGCTACGATGTTACAATATTACTAGTCTGAAAGCTGACCAGCGAGTGGCAATTGTGTCTTCAGTGACTGGTTCATGAATACAGCCCATTGTAACAATTTATGCACTTTATTACTTCAAATTGTACAACAGTTCATAGTAGGTCAACTGGTCGATTCAGTGTCTCCGCTCCGACATCCTTCATCTTAACCCTAGAACACTATCGCTAAAATTAGTAACACCATCACTAACGCCGGGTGATTTTTACCCGATATAATATACCCAATAAAAAGTGCTTGTCATCAAAATATATCAAAATATGACAATACATGACAAATTAGAGTAGTGTTCTTTTATTTTCAACTGTGCCATGTCTAACAAAATGAAAAAAAGTACCATGTGGTAAACAGAACACCCATGCCTTCAAAGATGTCAAAGACGACGCTGAAGCTACCCAGGGACCCATGACACTCAGACATATGCAACATAATGAAAATCACGTAAACACGTTTGCTCGGGTGAAAATCACCCGGCGATAGTGTTCTAGGGTTAAGCAATGCCACGTCCAGCACCTCAATGTCCAAGCAAACACGTTGGAAGCTGGGATTGTTTGTAATACAGCCAGGTTCTCCCTCGGGCACTCGAGGGAACAGTCTATTCGTTGAACAGTTCTGAAATCCCGCTCTCGCTGGAAAAAAGTGTGTCTTCAATGAAGGTAATTTCGGTGACAAGTACGCTGTTACGAACTGGCATCTTATTTGCCAGTTACTTTAACTGCCACCTTTTTTGCAAGTTATTTCAACTGTAATTTTACAATCAGTTTGTAACATAGTTTCCGTGTATGTTAACTGTAAACCACAGTTAAATGTGGGCAGGACTCTACTTACAGTTGAAATAACAAGGAGACAATGCGCTAATTTAATTGTGAAATTCAGTCACTTTATCACAGTGTATGTACACCTGTTTTTGGAGCACGGTCACTACAACTTGCTATATAAAAAAATAGACAGCTGCCCAAGTGGAAAACGTAAACGGACGACACAACGTACTTGTCACCAAAATTACCTTCATTCGCTGAAGAGCTCTGAAATGCTGCTCTTGCTGAAAAGCCGTGTCTTCAATTTCTACTTGATTATTACTATAATTGGAAGACCTGTTAATAAAGGAAAACGATTGAGAACTAGCTAGGACTGATTGTTGTCAATAAAGGGATGGATTTGCCCCCAAATTTTCAGTTCTGGATCCGGCCCTGTGCATGACCCATTTTTCGTACTGAGTGCCTTTACATCCAATGACATCATGCAGACCAGCGATTAAAATGGCCACAGCCAGGAAAGGCCAAGTCCCAGTTTGAGCACTGGTAATCCGGATTTGGTCATCTTGAAAACTGTGGATCTGGATCAGGGTGATCCAATCCAATGTTGCTTCGAAAAACCGGCATAAAAATAAGACGGATTACCTGATCCTGGATAGCAAAAAACGGGATTTCCAAATCCAGATAATTTTAATCCAGATTAAATTTTTTGAACAACTGGACCCTGCAGATCACATCTACCGTAACCCTGCAGATCACATCTACTGTAACCCTGCAGATCACATCTACCGTAACCCTGCAGATCACAGCTACCGTAAACCTGCAGATCACGGCTACCGTAACCCTGCAGATCAGAGCAACTGTAACCCTGCAGATCACATCTACCGTAACCCTGCAGATCACAGCTACCGTAACCCTGCAGATCACATCTACCGTAACCCTGCAGATCACAGTTACCGTAACCCTGCAGATCACATCTACTGTAACCCTGCAGATCACATCTACCGTAACCCTGCAGATCACATCTACGTAAACCTGCAGATCACAGCTACCGTAACCCTGTAGATCTGTAACCCTGAAGATCACAGCTACTGTAACCCTGTAGATCATAGCTACCGTAAACCTGCAGATCACAGCTACTGTAACCCTGTAGATCATAGCTACCTTAACCCTGAAGATCACAGCTATCGTAACCCTGCAGATCACAGCTGCTGTAACCCTGCAGATTACAACGACCGTAACTCTGCAGATCACAGCTACCGTAACCCTGCAGGTCACTGCACTGTAAACCTGTAAATCACAGCTACTGTAACGCTGCAGATCACTGCACTGTAACCCTGCAGATCACTTCTACCGTAACTCTGCAGATCTTAGCTACCGTAATCCTGCAGATCAGAGCTACTGCGACACTGCAGATCACTGCTACTATAACCCAGCTGATCGCTTTTACCATAACCTTCTACAAAACCCAAAAACCAGTGAAGTTGGCACGTTATGTAAATCGAGATAAAAACAGAATACAATGATTTGCAAATCCTTTTCAACTTATATTCAATTGCATGCACTGCAAAGACAAGATGTTTAATGTTCAAACTGAGAAACTTTTTTTTTTTTTGCAAATAATCATTAACTTAGAATTTAAAGGCAGCAACACATTCAAAAAAACAGGGGCTTTTTTACCACTGTGTTACATCACCCCTTTTAATGACACTCAGTAAACGTTTGGGAACTGAGGAGACCAATTTTTGAAGCTTTTCAGGTGGAACTCTTTCCCATTCTTGCTTGATGTCTTAAGTTGTTCAACAGTCCGAGTCTCCGTTGTAACGCTTCATAATGCGCCACACATTTTCAATGGGAGACAGGTCTGGACTACAGGCACGCCAGTCTAGTACCCGCACTCTTTCACTACGGAGCCATGCTGTTGTAAGCAGAATTTGGCTTGGCATTGTCTAGCTGAAATAAGCAGGGGCGTCCATGCGTTGCTTGGATGGCAACATATGTTGCTCCAAAACCTGTATGTACCTTTCAGCATTAATGGTGCCTTCCTGCAGATGGGCACTAATACACCCCCATACCATCACAGATGCTGGCTTTTGAACCTAACAGTCCGGATGGTTCTTTTCTTTGGTCCGGAGGACACGACGTCCACAGCAAAAACTATTTGAAATGTGGAACAGACCATTAGAACACTTTTTCCACTTTGCATCAGTCCATCTTAGATGAGCTTGGGCCCAGCAGCGTTTCTGGGTGCTGTTGATAAATGGCTTTCGCTTTGCATTGTAGAGTTTTAACTTGCACTTGCAGATGTAGCGACGAACTGTAGTTACTGACAGTGGTTTTCTGAGGTGTTCCTGAGCCCATGTGGTGATGTCCTTTACACACTGATGTCGGTTTTTGATGCAGTACCGCCTGAGGGATCGAAGGTCACGGGCATTCAATGTTGGTTTTCGGCCTTGTCGCTGTGCAGTGATTTCTCCAGATTCTCTGAACCTTTTTGACGATATTACGGACCGTGAGATGATGAAATCCCTAAATTTCTTGCAATAGCTCGTTGAGGAATGTTGTTTTTAAACTGTTCGACAATCAGCTCACGATTTGTTCACTAAGTGGTGACCCTCGCCCCATCCTTGTTTTGAATGACTGAGCATTTCAGGAAGCTGCTTTTATACCCAATCATGGCACCCACCTGTTCCCAATTAGCCCGCTCACCTGTGGGATGTTCCAAATAAGTGTTTGATGAGCATTCCTCAACTCTCTCAGTCTTTTTTGCCACTTGTCTTTTTTTGAAACATGTTGCAGGCATCAAATTCCAAATGAGCTAATATTTGCAAAAATTACAAAGTTTACCTGTTCGAACATTAAGTAACTTGTCTTTGCAGTGTATTCAATTGAATATAGGTTGAAAAGGATTTGCAAATCATTGTATTCTGTTTTTATTTACGATTTACACAACGTGCCAACTTCACTGGTTTTGGGTTTTGTAAGATCTCAAGCAAAATGGAAATGACCATTACTTCTCATTGCTTCAGGAGAAGAGTTGAAGACTGTATTTTTTTTTTTTCTGATTTTGCTGAAGATGCTGTGCAGAGCTGGGAAAGGTTTATAGTACATGAGACTACACCCTGCTCCGCTTGTTTAGATTATTATTACTATATAGATACAGGGAGAAGATACATAATCGAAAGCATCCCTTCAAAATGGCTAGAACTGTTAAATAGCTAAACTGTGATTAAAATAACATTTACAGATGTCATGCCTGTTTTTTTTGATATTAGCCACATTTGCTTGCTTAAACGAGGTCTAAACAGGGAACTCTGCTTGTTCAGTCTCAGCTGAAAACGACCATAATTCCGAAGGGGCCAAACGGCTGGTGGCGGAATTGCGGTTGCGTTGGTCACCAAAATGGCAAAATTATTCAAGGTGGTCGAGGGAACTGTATAAAAGATCATTACTTTTGCTAAACACAAATTAAAATGAAATTGCTGAATTGCTCTTGCTGAAAAGCCGTGTCTTCAATTTCTACTTGATTATTACTATAATTGGAAGACCTGTTAATAAAGGAAAACGATTGAGAACTAGCTAGGACTGATTGTTGTCAATAAAGGGATGGATTTGCCCCCAAATTTTCAGTTCTGGATCCGGCCCTGTGCATGACCCATTTTTCGTACTGAGTGCCTTTACATCCAATGACATCATGCAGACCAGCGATTAAAATGGCCACAGCCAGGAAAGGCCAAGTGGCTGTAGCGGTATTTTCAAACAGCTCTAATGGCCATGATATATTATACTAAGAGCTCTTACTTGACAAAATTATATGTTTCAACTAGATAAATCTATTGGGCTTGCAGTTTCCTGATGTTTCCATTCCCCTTTAAAGTGTCCCCATGTTGGCTGGTCTGCCTGTTATTCTTTACACTGTGATATGCTGTCCCAGTTTGAGCACTGGTAATCCGGATTTGGTCATCTTGAAAACTGTGGATCTGGATCAGGGTGATCCAATCCAATGTTGCTTCGAAAAACCGGCATAAAAATAAGACGGATTACCTGATCCTGGATAGCAAAAAACGGGATTTCCAAATCCAGATAATTTTAATCCAGATTAAATTTTTTGAACAACTGGACCATGCAGATCACAGCTACCGTAACCCTGCAGATCACAGCTACCGTAACCCTGCAGATCGCAGCTACCATAACCCTGCAGATCACATCTATCGTAACCTGCAGATCACATCTACCATAACCCTGCAAATCACATCTACCGTAACCCTGCAGATCACAGCTACCGTAACCCTGCAGATCACAGCTACCGTAACCCTGCAGATGACAGCTACCGTAACCCTGCAGATGACAGCTACCGTAACCCTGCAGATCACAGCTACCGTAACCCTGCAGATCACAGCTACCGTAACCCTGCAGATCACATCTACCATAACCCTGCAGATCACATCTATCGTAACCTGCAGATCACATCTACCATAACCCTGCAAATCACATCTACCGTAACCCTGCAGATCACATCTACCGTAACCCTGCAGATCACAGCTACCGTAACCCTGCAGATGACAGCTACCGTAACCCTGCAGATGACAGCTACCGTAACCCTGCAGATGACAGCTACCGTAACCCTGCAGATCACAGCTACCGTAACCCTGCAGATCACAGCTACCGTAACCCTGCAGATCACAGCTACCGTAACCCTGCAGATCACAGCTACCGTAACCCTGCAGATGACAGCTACCGTAACCCTGCATATCACAGTTACCGTAACCCTGCAGATCACATCTACCGTAACCCTGCAGATCACATCTACTGTAACCCTGCAGATCACATCTACCGTAACCCTGCAGATCACATCTACCGTAACCCTGCAGATCACAGCTACCGTAAACCTGCAGATCACGGCTACCGTAACCCTGCAGATCAGAGCAACCGTAACCCTGCAGATCACATCTACCGTAACCCTGCAGATCACAGCTACCGTAACCCTGCAGATGACAGCTACCGTAACCCTGCAGATCACATCTACCGTAACCCTGCAGATCACAGCTACCGTAACCCTGCAGATGACAGCTACCGTAACCCTGCAGATCACATCTACCGTAACCCTGCATATCACAGTTACCGTAACCCTGCAGATCACATCTACCGTAACCCTGCAGATCACATCTACTGTAACCCTGCAGATCACATCTACCGTAACCCTGCAGATCACATCTACTGTAACCCTGCAGATCACATCTACCGTAACCCTGCAGATCACAGCTACCGTAAACCTGCAGATCACGGCTACCGTAACTCTGCAGATCAGAGCAACCGTAACCCTGCAGATCACATCTACCGTAACCCTGCAGATCACAGCTACCGTAACCCTGCAGATGACAGCTACCGTAACCCTGCAGATCACATCTACCGTAACCCTGCATATCGCAGTTACCGTAACCCTGCAGATCACATCTACTGTAACCCTGCAGATCACATCTACCGTAACCCTGCAGATCACATCTACCGTAAACCTGCAGATCACAGCTACCGTAACCCTGTAGATCATAGCTACCTTAACCCTGAAGATCACAGCTACTGTAACCCTGTAGATCATAGCTACCGTAAACCTGCAGATCACAGCTACTGTAACCCTGTAGATCATAGCTACCTTAACCCTGAAGATCACAGCTATCGTAACCCTGCAGATCACAGCTGCTGTAACCCTGCAGATTACAACGACCGTAACTCTGCAGATCACAGCTACCGTAACCCTGCAGGTCACTGCACTGTAAACCTGTAAATCACAGCTACTGTAACGCTGCAGATCACTGCACTGTAACCCTGCAGATCACTTCTACCGTAACTCTGCAGATCTTAGCTACCGTAATCCTGCAGATCAGAGCTACTGCGACACTGCAGATCACTGCTACTATAACCCAGCCGATCGCTTTTACCATAACCTTCTAAGATCTCTAGCAAAATGGAAATGACCATTACTTCTCATTGCTTCAGGAGAAGAGTTGAAGACTGTATTTTTTTTTTCTGATTTTGCTGAAGATGCTGTGCAGAGCTGGGAAAGGTTTATAGTACATGAGACTACACCCTGCTCCGCTTGTTTAGATTATTATTACTATATAGATACAGGGAGAAGATACATAATCGAAAGCATCCCTTCAAAATGGCTAGAACTGTTAAATAGCTAAACTGTGATTAAAATAACATTTACAGATGTCATGCCTGTTTTTTTTGATATTAGCCACATTTGCTTGCTTAAACGAGGTCTAAACAGGGGAACTCTGCTTGTTCAGTCTCAGACGCGAAACGACCATAATTCCGAAGGGGCCAAACGGCTGGTGGCGGAATTGCGGTTGCGTTGGTCACCAAAATGGCAAAATTATTCAAGGTGGTCGAGGGAACTGTATAAAAGATCATTACTTTTGCTAAACACAAATTAAAATGAAATTGTGGCTACAACACAAAGTCGTCCCAAAAGGACAGATGGACATATGGTTGGATAGCTGCTAGTAATCATGGAAAAACCACTCTAAAAACCTCCGCAGATTTGCATTGATCCATATCTGCACCAATCTCAATGTCTGCTGAGTTTGCCGGAGCAAGTATTTATGGCAGTGTTTCTGATATTTGTACACATCCTGAGCACATTCTTAAATACACAGCATTTTTTGACCGATCAGCCAAGGCACTCTCACTTTTCAAGTCTGGCGGGACAGCTGAGGATGGGCTCTCGCTTTGTAGCTTAGCTTTTTCCAGAATTTTTTTCCCCACTGCAGAGCTTTTAATGCTGTCACGATTCATGAGATTTTTCTCTCCGTTGGGGAGATCTTAACTCTCTCACCTGCCTCTGTCAGGGTTCAGCTGAGGTTCTGTCTGTTCTCCTGCTTCTGTCAGGGTTCAGCTGAGGTTCTGTCTGTTCTCCTGCTTCTGTGAGGGTTCAGCTGAGGTTCTGTCTGTTCTGCTTCTGTCAGGGTTCAGCTGAGGTTCTGTCTGTTCTACTGCTTCTGTCAGGGTTCAGCTGAGGTTCTGTCTGTTCTCCTGCTTCTGTCAGGGTTCAGCTGAGGTTCTGTCTGTTCTCCTGCTTCTGTCAGGGTTCAGCTGAGGTTCTGTCTGTTCTGCTTCTGTCAGGGTTCAGCTGAGGTTCTGTCTGTTCTCCTGCTTCTGTCAGGGTTCAGCTGAGGTTCTGTCTGTTCTGCTTCTGTCAGGGTTCAACTGAGGTTCTGTCTGTTCTCCTGCTTCTGTCAGGGTTCAGCTGAGGTTCTGTCTGTTCTCCTGCTTCTGTCAGGGTTCAGCTGAGGTTCTGTCTGTTCTCCTGCTTCTGTGAGGGTTCAGCTGAGGTTCTGTCTGTTCTGCTTCTGTCAGGGGTTCAGCTGAGGTTCTGTCTGTTCTCCTGCTTCTGTCAGGGTTCAGCTGAGGTTCTGTCTGTTCTGCTTCTGTCAGGGTTCAACTGAGGTTCTGTCTGTTCTCCTGCTTCTGTCAGGGTTCAGCTGAGGTTCTGTCTGTTCTCCTGCTTCTGTCAGGGTTCAGCTGAGGTTCTGTCTGTTCTGCTTCTGTCAGGGTTCAACTGAGGTTCTGTCTGTTCTCCTGCTTCTGTCAGGGTTCAGCTGAGGTTCTGTCTGTTCTGCTTCTGTCAGGGTTCAACTGAGGTTCTGTCTGTTCTCCTGCTTCTGTCAGGGTTCAGCTGAGGTTCTGTTCTTCTGCTTCAGTCAGGGTTCAGCTGAAGTTCTGTCTGTTTTCCTGCTTCTGTCAGGGTTCAGCTGAGGTTCTGTCTGTTCTGCTTCTGTCAGAGTTCAGCTGAGGTTCTGTCTGTTCTCCTGCTTCTGTCAGGGTTCAGCTGAGGTTCTCTTTGTTCTCCTGCTTCTGTCAGGGTTCAGCTGAGGTTCTGTCTGTTATCCTGCTTCAGTCAGGGTTCAGCTGAGGTTCTGTCTGTTCTGCTTCTGTCTGGGTTCAGCTGAGGTTCTGTCTGTTCTCCTGCTTCTGTGAGAGTTCAGCTGAGGTTCTGTCTGTTCTCCTGCTTCTGTCAGAGTTCAGCTGAGGTTCTGTCTGTTTCTCTGCTTCAGTCAGGGTTCAGCTGAGGTTCTGTCTGTTCTTCTGCTTCTGTCAGGGTTCAGCTGAGGTTCTGACTCTTCTCCTGCTATTGTCAGGGTTCAGCTGAGGTTCTGTTTGTTTTCCGACTTCTGTCAGGGTTCAGCTGAGGTTCTGTCGGTTCTGCTTCTGTCAGAGTTCAGCTGAGGTTCTGTCTGTTCTCCTGCTTCTGTCAGGGTTCAGCTGAGGTTCTCTTTGTTCTCCTGCTTCAGTCAGGGTTCAGCTGAGGTTCTGTCTGTTCTGCTTCTGTCAGAGTTCAGCTGCAGTTCTGTCTGTTCTGCTTCTGTCAGGGTTCAGTTGAGGTTCTCTTTGTTCTCCTGCTTCTGCTAGAGTTCAGCTGAGGTTCTGTCTGTTCTCCTGCTTCTGCCAGAGTTCAGCTGA
The DNA here is from genome assembly GCA_029692085.1 of Gymnothorax javanicus. NCBI lineage: Eukaryota > Metazoa > Chordata > Actinopteri > Anguilliformes > Muraenidae > Gymnothorax > Gymnothorax javanicus. The sequence goes on from CM056193.1 coordinate 5,199,905, forward strand.
GGTTGTGTCTGTTTCTCTGCTTCATTCAGGGTTCAGCTGAGGTTCTGTCTGTTCTCCTGCTTCAGTCAGGGTTCAGCTGAGGTTCTGTCTGTTCTCCTGCTTCTGTCAGGGTTCAGCTGAGGTTCTGTCTGTTCTCCTGCTTCTGTCAGGGTTCAGCTGTGGTTCTGACTGTTCTCCTGCTTCTGTCAGGGTTCAGCTGAGGTTCTGTATGTTCTCCTGCTTCTGTCAGGGTTCAGCTGAGGGCCTGTCTGTTATCCTGCTTCATTCAGGGTTCAGCTGAGGTTCTGTCTGTTCTCCTGCTTCAGTCAGGGTTCAGCTTAAATTCTACCTGTTCTCCTGCTTCTGTCAGGGTTCAGCTGAGGTTCTGTCTGTTCTCCTGCTTCTGTCAGGGTTCAGCTGAGGTTCTGTCTGTTCTCCTGCTTCTGTCAGGGTTCAGCTGAGGTTCTGTCTGTTCTCCTGCTTCTGTCAGAGTTCAGCTTAGGTTCTGTCTGTTCTTCTGCTTCTGTCAGGGTTCAGCTGAGGTTCTGTCTGTTCTCCTGCTTCTGTCCGTGTTCAGCTGAGGTTCTTTCTGTAGTGGAAAAAAAAAACTGATATGCTGCTCTGTTCCTGATATCTGAAACATAACTCTGCTGCTCTGCTCCTGATGTCTAAAACATAACTCTGATGCTCTGCTCCTGATATCTCAAACATAACTCTGCTGCTTTGCTCCTGATGTCTAAAACATAACTCTGCTGCTCTGCTCCTAATGTCTAAAACATAACTCTGCTGCTCTGCTCCTGATGTCTAAAACTTAACTCTGCTGCTCTGCTCCTGATGTCTAAAACATAACACTGCTGCTCTGCTCCCAATATCTAAAACATAACTCTGCTTCTCTGCTCCTGATATCTAATACATAACTCTGCTGCTCTGCTCCTGATATCTAAAACATAACTCTGCTGCTCTGCTCCTGATGTCTAAAACATAACTCTGCTGCTCTGCTCCTGATGTCTAAAACATAACTCTGCTTCTCTGCTCCTGATATCTAATACATAACTCTGCTGCTCTGCTCCTGATATCTAAAAACATAACTCTGCTGCTCTGCTCCTGATATCTAAAACATAACTCTGCTGCTCTGCTCCTGATGTCTAAAACATAACTCTGCTTCTCTGCTCCTGATGTCTAAAACATAACTCTGCTGCTCTGCTCCTGATGTCTAAAACATAACTCTGCTGCTCTGCTCCTGATGTCTAAAACATAACTCTGCTGCTCTGCTCCTGAGGTCTAAAACATAACTCTGCTTCTCTGCTCCTGATGTCTAAAACATAACTCTGCTGCTCTGCTCCTGATCTCTAAAACATAACCCTGCTGCTCTGCTCCTGAGGTCTAAAACATAACTCTGCTTCTCTGCTCCTGATGTCTAAAACATAACTCTGCTGCTCTGCTCCCAATATCTAAAACATAACTCTGCTTCTCTGCTCCTGATATCTAAAATATAACTCTGCTGCTCTGCTCCCAATATTTCTAAAACATAACTCTGCTTCTCTGCTCCTGATATCTAAAACATAACTCTGCTGCTCTGCTCCTGATCTCTAAAACATAGCTCTGCTGCTCTGCTCCTGATGTCTAAAACATAACTCTGCTTCTCTGCTCCTGATGTCTAAAACATAACTCTGCTGCTCTGCTCCTGATCTCTACAACATAACTCTACTGCTCCTCTTTTCTCTTTTTATCAGAGATATTCCACTCTACTGCTGACAGGGGATAGTGTCTGCTTTGTGTTCATGGTATTCCTCTGTCCTGTATTCTGGGCATTGTCAGGTCATTTTCTCTGTGTATCTATTGTACTTGTATATACTGTGTGCGCATGCACACACACACACACACACACACACACACACACAGACACACTGGATAGCCGGTCCCTAGATAGCAATGGGGGGGTTGCATGAATGGAGGGGGGAAGGACGATGGGTGTGAATGATGGAGAGATTAGAATGCAAACAAGGGGAAGACAGATACTAAGTGATGGGGGAGGGGCGTAATGTGTGAATGAAGCAGGAGAGGGGAGGATGGGTGAGGTAGCGTCCCAGAGAGAGAGAAGCGTCAGCCCAGGGAGGACAGAAAAGAGTGAGAGACAGCAGGATGAAAGTGACCAGAGGAGGAGAGAAGGAGACGACCGTAAGAGAGGAGGGGCGGAGGGAGGAAGGCAGGAGGAAAGAGGAGGGGTGTGGCTGATGCCGAGTCTCCTGGCTCTCTCCCAGTGGAGCGTGTGACACATTTCTACACCCTGACTGTGAGTGCCATGCGTGCCCTTAATCTCCGCCAACTCTCCTTCAGAATCGTCCTGCTGCCCTAGGGTCAGAGGTCACAGGTCACAGGTCAGGCCCAGAGCATGCAGCACACAGTCAGTCAGTCATCAGCCACAATACTGTGCTGTAATGTGGTTGACCTCTGCGCAAAACATTGAATCCATCTGTGACCTGTGTGTCTTGTTCGGGGTCAGAAACGACTCATTTTCATGATAAAACAACCAATGATGCATCATTCTGAATTTCTTTTTAATCTGCCACTCTATATCTTTGATTTATCTTTTTATTTCAAACATGTAAAACAACATTTTTTCATTGAGTACACATGATAAGAGAATGGAACACAGAAATTAAAAATACACTATACAACGAATGTTTCTGTTCAAGAAATCTGATTGGTCGAGAGCCATGTGATATTTAGAATAACATTACGGGGCCACCTCGCTTTATCTGTATTATTTCCCTGCAAATGCTGTCATACTAACAGCTGATTAACAATTTACTCTGCTTCTATCACGCTAGCTTACACAGATAACAGCTAATTTGATAAATTCTCCATCAGTGTGGCTTAATATGAATATGCGTGCCAATTTGGGTTATGTATCTGAAAAAAAAAAAAAAAACATGAAAAGTATAAAAGCTTGTTTAATGTTACAAATTCGGTTCCTCGCCATGTGAACTCAGATTTTTCCATGCTTTGCTTTGCAATAAGTTTTCTCTAATGGAGCTACTTGTTCGCAGAGCAATTAAAACTGTTAATCACAACTTTATCTCAGTGTTTTGAGATGAAACCACTAAACTGCTGCTATAAAATCAATACTGTTGTACGAAGGCGATAAAACACTGGAGACATGCATTACTGTAAATAACATCATGGCTGTGATGAAATAAGGCAGTGGTTCTCAAACTCAATCCTGGGGAACAACTGTATATGCTAGTTTTTGTTCTTACCGCAATTACAATCCCAGAATTAACAACCTGTTAATTTTTCTGAATTAGTCACTTTTTGGGTTAGGGAGAGGTTTCACGCTCTTAAACCCAGTTGATAGAAATGGCTATGCATCACATGATGTTTAAAAGCTCTGCAATGATGCTCTTGTGCATTTCAGTGTTACAGTAGTTTAGTCCCTCATTACGGATAACAGGGAACAGCCACTCCGTGCTCTTGTTATTTTTTTGCCTGCAAAACTGCTATTTTCCGGCTGCCAGTTAACTTCGAAGTTTACTGTAATATTGGCTGCGACGTAAATAGTGTCCAGCCATAAGTCGTCCATGCATATGCGAGTTCAGAGACACAAGTAGGATAGTGATAAACATTTTGGTGTCATGGGGTTGTACTGGTGCTGTAATATGTTCTGTTGGAGTCCACTTTATTAGCATAAAGTCTGTCAGCTTCATGCTGACTCTTGCAATAGTAATGTGCTCATATGTGTAATCCTGAATGCGATTCCGTGTATATCATGATTATTTACTGAAGTGCCTACGATGACAGAATGTTCGGTCAGCGTTTATGTCACCATGCGATATGTGACTGGCTAATTTGCAGTTTACCTTCTATCTTAAGTAATATAAAGTCATAAGGTGTGCTATTAGCATTTTTTAGCACCAGCACTGCTTAATCTGTGCTCGCAGCGCTATTGTTGCGCGAGTGTGCTGATGTTGTTTGTTCAGTTTCATTGTGGTACTGCACACTTACTTGATGTTATTGATAAAATAACAGAGGAGAACATCCCTGCACTCCTGCTTTCTTGGAGATGCTCTGCGGTAGTTATACACTCCCAGCAGCTACAGTTGCAGTACAAGATATCAGGTCTTCACTTCTCATTGGTCCTTCAAGCTGGATTGTGTGACTGCTGTGGAAAGTGAAGATGTTCCCATCTTATAGAGGTCAAGCAACGCCGAGGGCTGAAACCCACTTGAAACATCATATACGTCCACCATACTTTGTTGCAGATAATGACGTCTCCTTTCCTATTGTCAAGAGACCAGCCCTGTCTGCAGTACCGCATGTCCAGGCCATGTAGGGAGGTCACACTGTTCACCAGAGCTCCCAGCTCATCCATAAGGATTGCTTTATTCAGGTCCTCAGCAGCTAGACTCAGCTGATAGCCAGTGATATGAGATCCTTCGCCTCCACCGAGGAGCGGGGTAAGCTCTCAACCCTCGATCCCAGAGTTCAGTAGGAGGGAGCCACGAGAGTTTGACTAAAGACCTCCCTGGAGAACCCCGTCCCTGGAGATGCCACAGAGAGGTTTACATATATCCAATCCTAAGAGACCACCTCAAATTCAAAGAAGAATTTCTCATTTAAGACTCATACACTAACTTCCCTCAGCCTTACACCGACACAATGACTTCTTCAATTGAGCATTATAGGCAACCCCACCAGCCTGCATTAAAGCACTTGGCAGATCCGATCGGGGCACCTAACCCCCGCACCCACGACATCCCTGCCTTGGTTCGCTCTTGGAGAGAGAGCCCTAGTGGTCATGCTTGACCAGCTGAGATAAAAAAGCCGTATTGAGCTTCGGTGCTGGTCCCACATCGCTAGGTTGATTTCCAAGCTCCCAGAAGACATGTAGGCTGAGTTTATGAGGTACTTGTATCCCTTATATCTCCTCTGTTTGTTCGAGAGTATAATTACGAGTTTCGCTCCAGAAAAGGCAAAGAGGACACTGAGGCAAAAAGGGAGAGACAGAAGCATTCAGGTTCTGGTAGGCTAATTGCAGTCCTCCACGGGGTAGAAAAAATCGACCCTGATGTGCTAGAGTCCCCATCCAGCAATGATGGTCCACCAGACAAAGTCCTGTCATGCCTATATGTGACCAGTGATAGCAAAATGACCAAAAATTCAAAATTGAGTTCTCTACGCCATCGTATAGAGGACACTGATTTGTTTCATCAACGAAGTTGGACTAATTACCTGCCAGGATGGGGGTGTCACGACCTCTAGCATCGCAAATGGGCTAATTTGTTTACAACTTTCAACGGCTGCTATTGGCTGCTTGTGATGTGTAATTTCATAATGAATATCGCATATGGAAAGGGGGAATTCTGCAGGTTATTTTGGTACGTAGAGAATGGGGATTTTCCGGCAAATACGTGGAAGAATTTATCAGTGAAATTGGTTAATTTATGGCTTTGTTGCAGCTATTTTTTCCATCACGAAGTGAACTACTATTTACAATTAGCCCATTTTCTACCATTTTTCAATGTTTTCTCACCAGGAAAGTAAGTCAGGCAGAATTTTAACATTATAAAGTGGCTATGTAACACACGGCCTCCCTTGTTCTCATGCTTATCACACCCATGAGGTTATGTACTGTAACACACGGCCTCTTGTGGTCTCATGCGTATCACACTCGTGAGGATATGTACTGTATCACACAGCCTCTTGTGTTCTCATGCGTATCACACCCGTGAGGTTATGTACTATAACACATGGCCGCTTGTGTTCTCATGTGTATCACACCCGTGAGGTTATGTACTGTAACATACGGCCTCTTGTGTTCTCATGCTTATCACACCGTTGAGGTTATGTACTGTAACACACAGCCTCTTGTGTTCTCATGCGTATCACACCCGTGAGGTTATGTACTATAACACACAGCCTCTCGTGTTCTCATGCATATCACACCCGTGAGGTTATGTACTGTAACACACGGCCTCTTGTGGTCTCATGCGTATCACACTCGTGAGGATATGTACTGTAACACAAGGCCTCTCGTGTTCTCATGCTTATCACACCCGTGAGGTTATGTACTGTATCACACAGCCTCTTGTGTTCTCATGCGTATCACACCCGTGAGGATATGTACTGTAACACACAGCCTCTCGTGTTCTCATGCGTATCACACCCGTGAGGTTATGTACTGTAACACACGGCCTCTTGTATTCTCATATCTCGTGAGGATATGTACTATAACACAGGCCCTCGTGTTCTCATGCTTATCACACCCGTGAGGTTATGTACTGTATCACACAGCCTCGTGTTCTCATCGTATTCTCACCCGTGAGGTTATGTATAACACATGGCCTCGTGTTCTCATCATTATCACACCCGTGAGGTTATGTACTATAACACATGGCCTCTTGTATTCTCATGCGTATCACACCCGTGAGGTTATGTACTATAACACATGGCCTCTTGTATTCTCATGGGTATCACACTCGTGAGGATATGTACTGTAACACACAGCCTCTTGTGTTCTCATGCGTATCACACCCGTGAGATTATGTACTATAACACACAGCCTCTTGTGTTCTCATGCATATCACACCCGTGAGGTTATGTACTATAACACACAGCCTCTCGTGTTCTCATGCGTATCACACCCTTGAGGTTATGTACTATAACACACAGCCTCTTGTATTCTCATGCGTATCACACCCTTGAGGTTATGTACTATAACACACAGCCTCTTGTATTCTCATGCGTATCACACCCGTGAGGTTATGAACTGTAACACACGGCCTCTTGTGCTCTCATGCTTATCACACCCGTGAGGTTATGTACTATAACACACAGCCTCTCGTGTTCTAATGCGTATCACACCCGTGAGGTTATATACTATAACACACAGCCTCTCGTGTTCTCATGTGTATCACACCCGTGAGGTTATGTACTATAACACAAGGCCTCTTGTGTTCTCATGCGTATCACACCCGTGAGGTTATGAACTGTAACACACGGCCTCTTGTGTTCTCATGCTTATCACACCCATCGTGGATATGATCGCCGCAGCTTGGTCTCAGAATAGCAGCCCTCTAATGATGTGTCCAAAATCATATGGACAGTATTGAATTTCAGTTTCTTGTCTGAGATTTGAGATAAGGACTCAGTCACCGGAAGTGACCTCACTTACTTGCTTGGGGAACGAGAAGTTTGGGGAACCTCCACTGCACACACACGTGTGTTGCAGTTTGTGTGCTTTTGAGTGTTTGTTGTGTGTGTGTGTGTGTGTGTGTGTGTGTGTGTGTGTGTGTGTGTGTTTGTGTGTATGTAAGTGCGTGTGTGTTTGTGTGTGCATTTGCAGGTGTGCAGTGGTGTGAGTGCTTTTGCCATTTGTGAGCTCGTGAATGTATGCATGCTTGTGAGCATGCGTGTTCATGTACTGTATGAATGTGTGTTTGTGAGTGTGCGTGTGTGTGTGTGTGTGTCTGTGTGCATATGTTTGTGCCTGTGTGGCGTGCGTGTCTCTGCATGCGTAACTGCATGTGTGTGCATGTGTGTGTGTGTTTGTGTGGGTGTATAGCACTGTGTGTGTGTTTGTGGAGATGTGCAGCGGTGTGTGGGGGGAGTGTGTGGTGGTGGTGTGTGTGTGTGTGTGTGTTTGTGGAGATGTGCAGTGGTGTGTGGCAGTGTGTGTGTGTATGTTTGTGTGGGGATGTGCGGCGGTGTGTGTGGATCCAGCAGAAGAATAAGAAGCAGAGATGAAGGTAAATGCAGGTGGAGAAATGAAAAGCAGGATAAAACCTGAAGTTCCATTCGAGGTCGCCGTGGGAACCGCATGTGCTGAGATTTTTACTTCATAATAAAAGTCCCACATGCCCTGAGCTGCTGAATTTTTAACCAGGGACGGTTGGAAGCATCATTACCAGGCTTTAGTGATGACGCACAAGCTGCAAACCAGCTGAACAAGTACAGTAAGATGTGGCCAAGCTGCCCGCTGTTTCTCACAGGAAAGAGACTTAAATAACTTGAGTTATGAGGGGTGAGAAAATTGGTGTTTATTGTGGGAGCACAAAGGAAAGGCAACAGTCACATGTGAGTCAGAAGTGGACTGTGCTTCCTCTCAGAAATCACCAGCATTCACTCTGACAAAGAGCTGTTCAAGGGGCTGCCATCTTCAAACAGCTTCAGAAAACAATTGTGTGTGTTTATGTGTGAGGGAGAATGTGTGTGTGTGTGTGTGTGTGTGTGTGTGTGTGTGTTTGAGAAAGAGAGAGAGAGAGAGAGAGAAGAGAAAATATATGTATGTGTGTTGGAAAGAATACGTGTGTGTGTTTGTATATGCGTGTGTTTGAGAGAGAGAGATAATGTGTATGTATGTATGTGTTAGAGAGAGAATACATGTTTGTGTGCATGTGAGAGAGATTACATGTAATAATAATAATAATAATAATAATAATAATAATAATTACTAGAAAATGTCCATAAGAATATCTGAAAGTGCCGCAGGATGCTACATGGATGTGAGGGAGCCCTGTGTGGTGGCCAGGCTCCAGATTCATCGATGGCTCCATTATGACCTCAGGCAGTGGGATGGGAACCAATCAGAGCTGATCAGGACAGGGAGAGGACACTCCAGTGTGTGTCTGTGCTTTGGTATCATAGAGTTTTGTATGTAATGCATTGTTTATGGCACCCGTGTTTATTTCCTAAATAAACAATTCATTCAGGAATGAGGTCACAACAACTGTTAGAAAAATTCTCTCAAATAATTATTATGGTCTCAAGTGATTATTATAGTCTCAAATGATTAAATAATCTCACTCTTATAATCTCATAGCTCTTTGGTTAATTAACCTCTTAAACCCAGTACTGGGGGCGATCATTATGCATAGTAAATACACCAAGTTACCTAACAGCAACATCATCATGCGGTATATCCTCAATACGGGAATGAACTCAGCAAAAAGCTCATGTTGAACATTTTCACCTAAACCAAACAAAATTCAAGTGCCAAGCAAGTAAATAAGCATGTAGCAAAACATAGGATAAAATAATATCAGCACTGAATCGCTAGCCTTTTTATTGAATTTGTGCTAGGCACACAAACAATACATCAAATGAAAGTAAGAAGTTTGCAGAATCCAACGATATTAGCTTTGTCATATTATACCGACACCACACTCAAAGAACAGCAGGCATACACTTTACATTCTACAGAGATGAGTAAATATTTTTCTTACCTTTCATATTTTGTAATAAAAACTGTGTTCGAGGGTAACGCTGCACTTGCTATTGTTAGCCCAATGTGTCTGTGTTAAATTGAAACTAAATCTTTCTGTCTCAATGCTTGTTTTTTTTTTTTTTTTTCGGGGCACTGCTTCCAATGAGATCAGACCCTGAGCATTCCACTTGCATGCAATGTATTTTCCTCTCTGTGATTGGCTTGTGATGCCATCAGTAAGGCTTTGCGAGTGGCCATTTGATTTTATGGGCTCTGACGTGAACATTTCCAAAAACAATAAAGTTAATCAGTTTGAACATTAAATATCTTGTCTTTGTAGTATACTCAATTGCAGTGCCGTGCCGTCAGATGTCAGGAAGGCCTTCAGTAACATCACCCTTTCCTGCATACTTGCTCTTAAACTGTTTGTGATCAAGTTTGCCTGATTAACAATCAAACAATTTATTAACTGAACAACCACCACCAATGCATGACATGTAATGATAAAGAAATGCTAATGACAAAGCGATTGCCTGTTGCCTATGTTGATATAATTGATGTGACTCCGCAAGGATGACAATCTGCAAAAAATCTGAAACTTTCGCTGACTTCGCAGCAGTTATTTTCGCCATCACTAAGCTGTGCATCGTACCAAACAACGCCCTTTAGCTGTCACTTCATTCAGACTGTAGAACGGATTCTCATGGCTTATTGCTCAATAAGCCTCGCAAACTAATTTACGCAAATCTGTGCTGTTTCACAAGCTACACAAGCGCAGAAATTATAAAGATATATTGATATTTTCATAGTCATTGATATGCAGAAGAAAACGCCATATAATTTCATAGTACAATGTATAACAAGGCTTTCAAAAATAAATTAGACTCGTTGGTTCTACCAATTAGTCTGAGCAACTGTTGCTGATCCGAGGTAAACTGCGAGACGTGTAGGTCATTAAGCAGTGAAAGGTGAGGTTATTGCTGGCCCTGTGTTTCTGCAGACGGACCACTGCTATATTGAAAATAGGTCGAAAAGGATTTGCAAATCATAGTATTCTGTTTTCATTCACGTTTTAAACAACATCCCAACTTCATTGGAATTAGGGTTTGTTTGTGTGGCAGTGCACGTTTGTGCGTTTGTGTATGTGTGTGTGAAAGCATGAGTATGTATGTGTTGGACTCCGCGTGCACGCCTGAGTGTGTGTGTGTTTTTGTGTGTATATGTGTGTGTGTGTGTGTGTTTTTGTGTGTATATGTGTGTGTGTGTGTGTGTGTGTGTGTGTGTGTGTGAAAGCGTGAGTATGTGTGTGTGTGGGAGTGTATGTTTTTGCTTTTTTGGATGTGTGTGTGTGAGGGGGAGTATAAAAAAATGGCAAGTTATGAAGCTTTCAATGGTCCTTACAACAATTGATCAGGAAATTAACAAGGTTTAAACCTGTGATGGCCAACCCTGGTCCTGGAGAGCTGCAGTGTCTACTGGTTCTTGATGTTACTCAGCATTTAATTAATTAATTAAAGCAGTTGATTACACACTTAACTCATCTCACCTGGTGTCTTAGGTTTAAATAGGGTAGAGAAAACCAAACTCACACACTCTGTGGCTCTCCAGGACCAGCGCTTGCCGCCCCTGCCCTATGAACTTTTATCTGTACTTTGTACTTCTACTTTGTTTGCATCACAACTATGCTGAATGTCCAACCACATCGACAAATCTTGGTTTCCACGTTGACTGCTGGCACAACCTGCATGTCTGTTTAATTGGCTCTAGGAGTCTTGTGGGTGGTTCCTGGTAATTGATTGATTGGCTCATTATTCCCTTAGTGCAGGAGTACAGCTAACCCTGGTCCTGGAGAGCCACAGGGTTTATTTAAATCTAAGACACCAGGTGAGATGAGTTAAGTATGTAATCAGCTGCTTTAATTCATCAATTAAGTGCTGAGTAACATCAAAAACCAGCAGACACTATGGCTCTCCAGGGCCAGGCTTGGCCATCACTGGTTAACATATTAGTAAGGTAATTTAGTATGCAATATCTTTTTCCTTTGATTTCTCTAAATTTTTAGGCCTTTTGGTTAAACTTACAGACATTTTTTGGCAGAAAAAAAGAATTAGTATTGTTACACTCAATTTAGATGACTTCAAATGATGGATGCGTTCTTGAAAAATGTTGAGTGTTTAATTTGTTTAATGTGAAACCAAATATTCTTTGTGGGGTTAGTATCTGGATGAGACCTAAACATGACCGAACGGACTTGCTCTGAAGCTGCAGCTTGGTGGCTCTGGCTGTGTGTGCCGGAACATTCTGTTGAAAAATAAAGTCTGAAGATTCCTCTTCAGAAAACTGCCTTTCATTAGTGGCGTGCAGGCCTTTCGGCAGTATTCTCCTCTATTCTAATTCAAAGCTGTTACTGACTTCCCTCAGTGAACAGCGGAAAAGGCTCCCGCACCACGACACTACGTCCTCCAGGCTTCACTGCGGTAGAGATTCATTCACAGTTTCCCACCGGATCTTGGAAGACACCTCTTTAGAGCATCACCATGCAACTCAAATCATGATTCATCGCTGCTCTCGCCACTCTGAATCAAAATTTCTATATCCTGCCAAAAACTCAATTCTGCCTTTGAGGTGTTTTCTTTCTATCCGTGACATCAAAGGCTTCAGAACACATGTTGTAGAAAAAAAAAGAAAAAAAAACCTGCAAGAGATAACCTTCAGGACTTCGTTCTTCTCGAAAGAGTCTTTTGTTTCTGAAGTCTTGAATTCTGCTGACAGTTTTTGTTGGCTTTTGTCTTATCTTTGAGGACTGAGGTGGTCAACCTGCAGGAAGCGGCTTTGGGTCTCACAGATCCATTCTTTTTGTTAACATCGCCAGAGGTTTCAAAGCACTGACCTATTCTCTTAGCTGATAGAGAAATGGGGATTTTTACTGCCATTAAGGTCCTGTAAATTTCAGAATAGATCAGGTTGGTCTGGTGAAGATAGGCCCTTTGGTTTCTGACAGCAACCCTTGCATGGTTTTGTACTTCTTAGAGCAGATTTTCCTCTCTCCTTCATACTGTACATCTCTCCAGGCTCCAGCTCTGCTGCCTCCATTTATGAGCTGTAGCCTGAGATGAGCTGTGTCTAGCGTGGCAGATCACCAAATAATGACTAATGTTAGGGAGGCAAAATTCATAAGAACAAATGCATGTGGGATTTTATGCACCCAGACATGTTCTTGTTTGAAATTTAAATCAAACATTTTAGCCATCATGATTTTACCTATGCGTGGAAGAAAATTATGTCAGTGAATAAATATTTCCAACATTCTCCTCAAATATTTCATTTAACGAGTTCATAGTGCTATAGAGGGTCTCAGGAGAGTTTCTTTTTTTTTTAAATATGTGTGTATTTGTGTGAAAAGCTGTGTAAAAGAAGGGGTGCACAAGGAGGCAGTGTGTCCCTGCGCTCTGAGACAGGAGCAGTGAGACAGTATTCTGTGCTAATGGAGAGGCAGTGTGTCCCTGCGCTCTGAGACAGGAGCACTGAGACAGTATTCTGTCCAAATGGAGAGGCAGTGTGTCCCTGCGCTGTGAGACAGGAGCACTGAGACAGTATTTTGTGCTAATGGAGAGGCAGTGTGTCCCTGCGCTGTGAGACAGGAGCACTGAGACAGTATTCTGTGCTAATGGAGAGGCAGTGTGTCCCTGCGCTCTGAGACAGGAACACTGAGACAGTATTCTGTGCTAATGGAGAGGCAGTGTGTCCCTGCGCTCTGAGACAGGAGCACTGAGACAGTATTCTGTCCAAATGGAGAGGCAGTGTGTCCCTGTGCTCTGAGACAGGAGCACTGAGACAGTATTCTGTGCTAATGGAGAGGCAGTTTGTCCCTGCTCTCTGAGACAGGAGCACTGAGACAGTATTCTGTCCTAATGGAGAGGCAGTGTGTCCCTGCGCTGTGAGACAGGAGCACTGAGACAGTATTTTGTGCTAATGGAGAGGCAGCGTGTCCCTGCGCTGTGAGACAGGAGCACTGAGACAGTATTCTGTGCTAATGGAGAGGCAGTGTGTCCCTGCGCTCTGAGACAGGAGCACTGAGACAGTATTCTGTGCTAATGGAGAGGCAGTGTGTCCCTGTGCTCTGAGACAGGAGCACTGAGACAGTATTCTGTGCTAATGGAGAGGCAGTGTGTCCCTGCACTCTGAGACAAGAACACTGAGACAGTATTTTGTGCTAATGGAGAGGCAGTGTGTCCCTGCGCTGTGAGACAGCAGCACTGATACAGTATTCTGTGCTAATGGAGAGGCAGTGTGTCCCTGTGCTCTGAGACAGGAGCACTGAGATAGTATTCTGTCCAAATGGAGAGGCGGTGTGTCCCTGCACTCTGAGACAGGAGCACTGAGACAGTATTCTGTCCAAATGGAGAGGCAGTGTGTCCCTGCGCTCTGAGACAGGAGCACTGAGAGAGTATTCTGTCCTAATGGAGAGGCAGTGTGTCCCTGCGCTCTGAGACAGCAGCACTGAGACAGTGTTCTGTCCTAACGGAGAGGCAGTGTGTCCCTGCGCTCTGAGACAGGAGCACTGAGACAGTATTCTGTCCTAATGGAGAGGCAGTCTGTCTCCTTGTCTCCCTGTTTGATCATCTTGCTGGAAAGATTATAAGAGATAGAGTTCGGTTCAGATGGCTCTGCTGGGAGGTGTTGGGGGAGGTGTTTCATCTGCAGTGCTGGGATTATGTGAGGGAAGGTGTTGTTTTCACCTGAATGTCACACCTGGGCACCATTCAGGCTCTAATTCCTTCAGAGGCTGCAGTGTGCTGCTGTGTGTTTGGTCTCGAGGTGAAGAGGCTGAGCTTTAGGGATCAGATGGTGCACTTCACAGTCCAGATCCTTATTTTCCCACACACACACACACACACACACACACGCACACACACACACACACACACACACATACGCACAATTGAGATTATTCTATTTCCTGTTGTCCTGTTGCCTCAGAGGTCTCTCTGACCGGTCTCAGGAAAGACATCGCATACCCCTCTTGGTTTTAATGCTTGAATGGATGTATGTAGCCTGGTCAAATCTGTATTCTGTGTGCAGCGGTTGTCGCTCAGGAGAGGCTGAGATTTTGAACCCGCCATTTTGAAAGGGAACTGAGGGGAGAGACTGGTTTTGTTAAGGAGTACTTGTGTCTCTTGGGTTAGCATTAGATTCAGAAATTGACTGATGTTAGTATTACCTGCAGGTTATCCATTAGATTTATGGTTAGAATGTGTACTGTCACTAATGGTTTACCATGGGGTTAGTATGAGGGCTAATTTTATGGGTTGGGCTAGCATTGGCACTAGCACTGCCATTAGCGTTATCATTGTGTCTATGGTTGGCCTTGAATGTGATGGGATTTGTTGTCCTTTTTACCCAGAGATGCAGTTATCATCAGCCTCTGATACGGAGAGGAGGGATTGCTTGTCCTGATTGGTGGGTTAGGGGTACAGTGTGTGTCCTCCTCAGATGTATCGTGCAGGGGTTTCCTGTCCTGTGGGGCAGGTTAATGTTAGCGATGGTGCTGCTGATGAGCTTGCCTGCTCCCATCAGAGATGATAATCTTCTGATTAATGGGAATAATCGCACCTCAGGGCAGATTAGGACTGTCAGCCACAGCTGAACAATACCAGCCCAGATGCAGGAATTATACACCCAGACTCACAACCACACTGCAGTGTGCCAGCTTAGAGAATTATACTCACAAGTACAAACAGGCATGATGTCAGCTGCACTGCACAGTACCAGTCCCCAAGATTATACACACACACACACACACACACACACACGCTGACAAGTGCACGCAGTAGCACAGCCCACAAAATTATACACACAAACGCGTGGACAGACTCACACCCCGACAGCCGTAATGCACGGTGCCAACCCTGAAAATAACACACACATACACTCACACACATGAACACACAGACGCACACTCACTTACACACACACACACACACATACACACACTCACCCACACAAAGACACACACACATACATACACACACACACTCGCAGTAATACTGCAGTAATTGCTCTGTAGTGATGAGTGTAATTGTCCTGATTATTACTTGTCCCCGGGGTCCTCCTCGTCCCCCAGTCTCTGTCGCTCCATCAGCTCTGACCAGAGCTCAGGTGTGAAACAGGTGCGACAGGAACAGCAGAGAGGAAACAGTGGGCTCTTTTCCTGTTTCACACTTACGGCAGCTACTCTAACAGTCTAATACTCATAATGATGATTATATATTACTGAATATAACAGTCTAATGCTCATAATGATGATTATATATTACAGAATACAGTGCCATCCAGAGGCGTTTGTGACACATTGGATTTAACATCAATAATACGAGCAAAAACTCGTCCAGTGCAGATAGACGTGTGGTGTCATGAAGACCTGCTGCACAGATCGGCACTCTGTCCCGGCTGTGTTCCTGCCTCTCACCCAATGCATGCTGGGATGTGCTTCAGACCCCTGCGGCCCTGTGCAGGGATGAGCGGGGCTGGTAATGGATGGTCAGAACAAGGTTGCGCTGGAGCCTGTAAGTGGTGTGGGTGTGTGGGGTCCGGGGCCGCTGTGGGGCCATTTTAGGGTCTGCAGACCAGAGCTAAGTTACCCGGCACAGGAGTCAGAGTGTATCTGCAAATCGGTAATGTCTGAACGTGTGACGCAGAGAACAGAACAGTCCCACTGCGCTGTCAGACTGCAGTGATGGCACTCTGCCGGCGTGTGTCAATGTGTGTGTGTGTGTGTGCGAGAGAGTGTGTGTGTGTGTGTGTATGTGTGTGTGTGAGTGTGTGTTAGAGTATATGTGAGTGCCTGAGTGTGTGTGTGTGTGTGTGTGTGTGTGTGTATGAGTGTTTTTGTGTGTGTGTTAGTTTATATGTGAGTGCCTCAGTGTGTGTGTGTGTGTTTTTGTGCATGTGTGTGTGTGTATGTATGATTATTGCACAAAACACCAGGAGCCAAACTATAGCTTATCCTGCACTATTGCACAAAACACCAGGAGCCAAACTATAGCTTATCCTGAGCTATTGCACAAAACACCAGGAGCCAAACTATAGCTTTTCCTGCACTATTGCACAAAACACCAAGAGCCAAACTATAGCTTATCCTGAGCTATTGCACAAAACACCAGGAGTCAAGCTATAGCTTATCCTGAGCGATTGCACAAAATACCAGGAGCTCAACTATAGCTTATCCTGAGCTATTGCACAAAACACCAGGAGCCCAACTATAGCTTATCCTGCGCTATTGCACAAAACACCAGGAGCCAAACTATAGCTTATCCTGAGATATTTCACAAAACACCAGGAGCCAAACTATAGCTTATCCTGAGCTATTGCACAAAACACCGGGAGTCAAAAAGCTTATCCCAGGATTGCACAAAAACACTAGGAGCCAAACTATAGCTTATCCTGAGCTATTACACAAAACACCAGGAGCCAAACTATAGCTTATCCTGAGCTATTGCACAAAACACCAAAACACCAGGAGCCAAACTATAGCTTATCCTGCGCTATTTCACAAAAAAGGCCAGGAGCCCAACTATAGCTTATCCTGCCCTATTTCACAAAAAAGGCCAGGAGCCAAACTATAGCTTATACTGAGCTATTTCACAAAACACCAGGAGCCAAACTATAGCTTATCCTGCACTATTTCAGAAAAAACGCCAGGAGCCAAACTATAGCTTATCCTGAGCTATTGCACAAAACGCCAGGAGCCAAACTATAGCTAATCCTGAGCTATTGCACAAAACACCAGGAGCCCAACTATAGCTTATCCTGCGCTATTGCACAAAACACCAGGAGCCCAACTATAGCTTATCCTGAGCTATTGCACAAAACACCAGGAGCCAAACTATAGCTTATCCTGAGCTATTTCACAAAATAACAGGAGCCAAACTATAGCTTATCCTGAGCTATTTCACAAGATAACAGGAGCCAAACTATAGCTTATCCTGAGCTATTGCACAAAACACCAGGAGCCAAACTATAGCTTATCCTGCACTATTACACAAAATAACAGGAGCCAAACTATAGCTTATCCTGAGCTATTTCACAAAACACCAGGAGCCAAACTATAACTATAGCTTATCCTGAGCTATTATTGCACAAAAAAAGCCAAACCAGGCAAAAAACACCAGCCAAACTATATCCTGAGCTATTATCAAACTATAGAGCTATTTCACAAAACACCAGGAGCCAAACTATAGTTTATCCCGAGCTATTTCACAAAACACCAGGAGCCAAACTATAGCTTATCCTGAGCTATTGCACAAAATGCCAGGAGCCAAACTATAGCTTATCCTGAGCTATTTCACAAAACACCAGGAGCCAAACCAAATCCTATATTTCACAAAAACACCTTATCCTGAGCTATTTCACAAAAACACCAGGAGCCAAACTATAGCTTATCCTGAGCTATTGCACAAAACACCAGGAGCCAAACTATAGCTTATCCTGAGCTATTTCACAAAACACCAGGAGCCAAACTATAGCTTATCCTGCGCTATTGCACAAAACACCAGGAGCCAAAGCTATAGCTTATCCTGAGCTATTGCACAAAACACCAGGAGCCAAACTATAGCTTATCCTGAGCTATTGCACAAAACACCAGGAGCCAAACTATAGCTTATCCTGAGCTATTTCACAAAACACCAGGAGCCAAACTATAGCTTATCCTGAGCTATTGCACAAAACAACCAGGAGCCAAAAACTAGGAGCAAATCTATGAGCTATTGCACAAAACACCAGGAGCCAAACTATAGCTTATCCTGAGCTATTTCACAAAACACCAGGAGCCAAACTATAGCTTATCCTGAGCTATTTCACAAAACACCAGGAGCCAAACTATAGCTTATCCTGAGCTATTGCACAAAACACCAGGAGCCAAACTATAGCTTATCCTGAGCTATTTCACAAAACACCAGGAGCCAAACTATAGCTTATCCTGAGCTATTGCACAAAACACCAGGAGCCAAACTATAGCTTATCCTGAGCTATTGCACAAAACACCAGGAGCCAAACTATAGCTTATCCTGAGCTATTTCACAAAACACCAGGAGCCAAACTATAGCTTATCCTGAGCTATTGCACAAAACACCAGGAGCCAAACTATAGCTTATCCTGAGCTATTGCACAAAACACCAGGAGCCAAACTATAGCTTATCCTGAGCTATTACACAAAATAACAGGAGCCAAACTATAGCTTTTCCTGCGCTATTTCACAAAACACCAGGAGCCAAACTATAGCTTATCCTGCGCTATTGCACAAAACACCAGGAGCCAAACTATAGCTTATCCTGAGCTATTTCACAAAACACCAGAGCCAAAAAGCTTATCCAGGCACAAAACACCAGGAGCCAAACTATAGCTTATCCTGAGCTATTGCACAAAACACCAGGAGCCAAACTATAGCTTATCCTGAGCTATTGCACAAAACACCTGGAGCCTAACTATAGCTTATCCTGAGCTATTGCACAAAAAACACCTGGAACTATAGCTTATCCTGAGATATTTCACAAAACACCAGGAGCCAAACTATAGCTTATCCTGAGCTATTGCACAAAACACCAGGAGCCAAACTATAGCTTATCCTGAGCTATTGCACAAAACACCAGGAGCCAAACTATAGCTTATCCTGAGCTATTTCACAAAACACCAGGAGCCAAACTATAGCTTATCCTGAGCTATTTCACAAAACACAGGAGCCAAACTATAGCTTATCCTGAGCTATTTCACAAAAACACCAGGAGCCAAACTATAGCTTATCCTGAGCTATTTCAAAACAAAACACCAGGAGCCAAAAATAGCTTATCCTGAGCTATTGCACACAAAACACCAGGAGCCAAACTATAGCTTATCCTGAGCTATTGCACAAAACACCAGGAGCCAAACTATAGCTTATCCTGAGCTATTGCACACAAAACACCAGGAGCCAAACTATAGCTTATCCTGAGCTATTGCACAAAACACCAGGAGCCAAAAAGCTTATCCTGAGCTATATTGCACAAAAACACCAGGAGCCTATAGCTTATCCTGGAGCTATTGCACAAAAACACCAGGAGCCAAAAAACAAACTATAGCTTATCCTGAGCTATTTCACAAAACACCAGGAGCCCAACTATAGCTTATCCTGAGCTATTTCACAAAACACCAGGAGCCAAACTATAGCTTATCCTGAGCTATTTCACAAAACACCAGGAGCCAAACTATAGCTTATCCTGAGCTATTGCACAAAACACCAGGAGCCAAACACTTAAAACACAAACAGGAGCCAAACTATAGCTTATCCTGAGCTATTGCACAAAACACCAGGAGCCAAACTATAGCTTAACTATTGCACAAAACACCAGGAGCCAAACTATTATCCTGAGCTATTGCACACAAAACACCAGGAGCCAAAACTGAGCTATTGCACAAAAACACCAGGAGCCAAACTTATATCCTGAGCTATTGCACAAAACACCAGGAGCCAAACTATAGCTTATCCTGAGCTATTGCACAAAACACCTGGAGCCTAACTATAGCTTATCCTGCGCTATTGCACAAAACACCAGGAGCCAAACTATAGCTTATCCTGAGCTATTGCACAAAACACCAGGAGCCAAACTATAGCTTATCCTGCGCTATTGCACAAAACACCAGGAGCTATTGCACAAAACACCAGGAGCCAAACTATAGCTTATCCTGAGCTATTGCACAAAAAAACACCTGGAGCCTAAGTTTATCTGAGCTATTGCAAAAAAATCCCAGGAGCCAAACTATAGCTTATTGCAAAACACCTATTGCAAAAACACCAGGAGCTAAACTATAGCTTATCCTGAGCTATTGCACAAAACACCAGGAGCCAAACTATAGCTTATCCTGAGCTATTGCACAAAACACCAGGAGCCCAACTATAGCTTATCCTGAGCTATTTCACAAAACACCAGGAGCCAAACTATAGCTTATCCTGAGCTATTGCACAAAACACCAGGAGCCCAACTATAGCTTATCCTGAGCTATTTCACAAAACACCAGGAGCCAAACTATAGCTTATCCTGAGCTATTGCACAAAACACCAGGAGCCCAACTATAGCTTATCCTGAGCTATTTCACAAAACACCAGGAGCCAAACTACAAGCTTATCCTGAGCTGTTGCACAAAACACCAGGAGCCAGCTGTTGCACAAAACACCAGGAGCCAGGGC
Organism: Gymnothorax javanicus; assembly: GCA_029692085.1. Lineage (NCBI taxonomy): Eukaryota > Metazoa > Chordata > Actinopteri > Anguilliformes > Muraenidae > Gymnothorax > Gymnothorax javanicus. The sequence goes on from CM056193.1 coordinate 5,220,307, forward strand.
TGGACTGGGACAAAAAAACGGCCCTGGCATTTTCGGCCATGGCGGCCCAACCTGATCGTGATGTGACGGCCCGCCATATGCGCATATTTTGCTGTTACCAAAAGTTAAAATTAAGTTCAGTGGTAGCCTACATGCCCTGGAACTCCACACAGAAAGGCCCCAGGCTGGAATCCAACCCACAACCTTCTTTCTGTGTGGTGGCAGTGCTAATCACTGCACCATGACAAAGAACAAGTTATTATAATTATTATTATTATTATTATTATTAATATATTTTCATGAATGAATGTGAAAAAGAAATGTGACTTTTGGGCCATTTATAATTTTTCAGTAAGCCCATTGCACTATTTGGATTGATTCATACATAACCTTTTTAAAAAACGTTACATATCTTACAGACTCAACAGGGCATAGAATAGCTCACTAGCTTCAGAACCGCAGTACTCGCTGGTTACAAGTTTACTGGCAGGTGATTCTGAACGTCGAAACAGGGTTTTAAATAGGAAAATTTGAAAGTCTTCCTTGCTGTATTCCAGGACAAATTTTATTTGCCTCCATAAAACAACGAATCAATATGCATCAAATAGTAGGTTATTAACAGCTGGTCCATCAGTGGGGGTCTTTTGTAAGCTCAAGCAAATTTTAACCGAATACATAGGGTAGAGCGGGGTAAGATGCCCCCCTTAAGCAAGAATTTTCATAACTGAAGGTAAACAACATGAATTAATAATTTTTTTGCTTGAATGGATAGTGTGTAAAGTTGGCTACCACATCTAGAAAGATATATGACACTGTCACTATAGAAATATTTTTAAATCTTTAATTGCTTTTTTTTTTTTTTTTTAAAAAAAGAAGGTCATCTTACCCTACCCCTGGGGTTAGATGCCCTTCTGGATGGGGTAAAATGCCCCTTATCTAGAATAACTTGTAACGCCTAATACATACTGGTTTTACTGAATTTCACATAATTATCATATTATAGCTGTCTTAATTGGCAGGTAGACATCATACAAAAGATCAACATGTTTTTCGAAATTTCCTTGCTGAAAAAATGAAGAAAGAAAGGGGTACATTCTCCTAAACTTAACTTTTTATTAACTGACTGAACACTAAGGCACAAGTGATGGCAAGGTACTGTTGGCATTAAATGCATCAAGGAATAGATGGTTAAATCTGGTGGACTACTAAAAAATATGAGGCACCACATTTGATAAACATAGGTATGGAACGTATATGAGTATCCATGAAAAGTCTTTAAAATTAAGAGTAACCACAATGCATTTCACCCAATATATTTCTTTTTAGGCCCTCATTGATGTATATATGATTCATTATTGTGTAACTCCATATGGCCCTACTTTTAACATGTATGTATACACTTAACTTTCCATTCCCAAGTTCTTTATAAAAATCATCATGTCTGATATACATTGTGACTGTGCTGGTTTCAGGATGGCGGGCACTGACCGGGGGCTTGGGAGGAGATCTGGTTGTGACAAATGGCACAAGGCGGTTTGGCAGTAGGGCTGTTAAAAGCGACGCTTAAAATTTGGCGCTAACAAACAAGTCTATATATAACAAGTTTATAATTGTTTAAAAAGAGAACATAGCTGGTTTTTATACTGCTTAAATGGGCACCTGCATTTTATTAGTTGATATGGCACCAGAACATGGAAGTTCCACCATAATTAAAGCCAATAAAATTCTTTTCTTCTGAAACTCATCATTTTTTATGGGAAGCTTTGGGATATATCTGTGAAGGTGTGGTATATGTGTTTAAACCATTGGTATATATTCGTGATGTTGTGGCATATTTGACATGCTTTGATACATATTTGCTAAGGTTTTGTGTAAGTATAGAAAGCTTATATATTTGTGGTGTTGGGGTATATGTGGAAAGCTTTAACATATATTTGAGCAGCTGGGGTGTACGTGTGGAAGCTTTCTAATATATATATTGTGCAGGTATGTATATGTGTGGATTCGCTTAAAATTTATATTTGTAAAGATTTGATAGAAACATAGGAAGCTTTGATATACCATGCTGTGCAAAAAGTCCTCGGCACATTTCCAGCAATTTCGTAGGGAAAATATGCCTGCAAGAATAATGTGATTAAAAGTTTCTAATAACTGAGAAATGTACTATACAGAGCTGTAAACGGTTAAAAACTAAATCAAACCAATATTTGGTGTTACTAGCCTTTGCCTAGAAATTTGGGACACTGTCCTGTTGTGCTGTAGTTTTGTAAGATGATTGGCATTTTGCTTCTTCCAAGCAGAGTGGAAAACTTACCCCTGCTCTTCTGCGGTCTGACTGTCTCTCTTGTGTCTGTCCCTCTGAGTAACTGCAGACTGACTGTCTCTCTTGTGTCTGTCCCTCTGAGTAACTGCAGACTGACTGTCGCTCTTGTGTCTGTCCCTCTGTGTAACTGCAGACTGACTGTCTGTCTGTCCCTCTGAGTAACTGCAGACTGACTGTCGCTCTTGTGTCTGTCCCTCTGAGTAACTGCAGACTGACTGTCTCTCTTGTGTCTGTCCCTCTGAGTAACTGCAGACTGACTGTCGCTCTTGTGTCTGTCCCTCTGAGTAACTGCAGACTGACTGTCTCTCTTGTGTCTGTCCCTCTGAGTAACTGCAGACTGACTGTCGTTCTTGTGTCTGTCCCTCTGAGTAACTGCAGACTGACTGTCGCTCTTGTGTCTGTCCCTCTGAGTAACTGCAGACTGACTGTCGCTCTTGTGTCTGTCCCTCTGAGTAACTGCGGACAGCCATGATGGTGCTGACATCAGGGTGTCTGTCAAGACTATAGTATCTCAAAATCTCTCAAATCAACTGTTTTTTAATGAAATACAAACATTAATTTATGAAGCTATATTTCAAATTAGCATTTGGAATTTCAAATATTCCTTTAGCAGCTTTTTTATTCTATTCTTTTTATCTTCAGCAGCACTAACGCGGAAAACGAAAAGTAAACGTCTAAAGCCAGATTTAAATTTTAAAACATGTAGCGTGCCTAAAACTTTTGCACAATACTGTATATTTGCGCACATGAGGCACTGTATATGTGTGGAAGCCTTCAATATATATCTGCGCAGGTGTGGTATGTGTGTGGAAGCCTTTAATATATACTGGACAAAGAAAGTTAGGGATCACCCAACTTTTCAATATTAAAATATGATATGGAAAAAAATACAAACTATGAAATATTTCAAATTCAAAATTTGGGGTGATCCCTAACTTTATTTGTCCAGTATATATCTGCGCAGGTGTGGTATGTGTGTGGAAGCCTTTAATATATATCTGCGCAGGTGTGGTATGTGTGTGGAAGCCTTAAGTGTATATTTGTATAGGTGAGGTATATATGGGAAACTGAGATACTTTTCCTGACGTTTGGGTCCCGCTTGGCTCTGGGTGATAAACAGGCTTTTCCAGGGCAAAGCCCTTTAGCAAACTTCCCCATCTGCACACCCTGGCGACCCCCCAGATCGGGATATTACTCTGGCAACCCATCCACATGAAAGTATGGTGTAATGTTTAAATACAGATTTACTGACACATTGTGGTGTACAGGGGTGGGACAACACTTATCTATCTGTCTGGGAGAAACTTATTTTACAAGTGTGTGCATGTGGAGATTTTTGTGCATGTGTGCGTGCGTGTGGGAACATGGGCATGTGTGTGTGTGTGTTTGTGTGTACATTTCTGTGTGATTAGAATCCAGCTTTCATTATCAAGCCAAAATTTCCCGTGTAACCTATCCCAGTGCACCCTGGGATAGGTCCAGCCTCCTGGTGAGGGGTCTGCACTTACACTGAGGAGGGATGGAGAGAACAGCACTTACACTGAGGAGGGATGAGAGAACAGCACTTATACTGAGGAGGGGTGGAGAGAACAGCACTTACACTGAGGAGGGGTGGAGAGAACAGCACTTACACTGAGGAGGGATGAGAGAACAGCACTTAAACTGAGGAGGGATGGAGAGAACAGCACTTACACTGAGGAGGGATGAGAGAACAGCACTTACACTGAGGAGGGATGGAGAGAACAGCACTTACACTGAGGAGGGATGAAGAGAACAGCACTTACACTGAGGAGGGATGAAGAGAACAGCACTTACACTGAGGAGGGATGAGAGAACAGCACTTACACTGAGGAGGGATGAGAGAACAGCACTTACACTGAGGAGGGATGGAGAGAACAGCACTTACACTGAGGAGGGGTGGAGAGAACAGCACTTACACTGAGGAGGGATGAGAGAACAGCACTTACACTGAGGAGGGATGGAGAGAACAGCACTTACACTGAGGAGGGATGGAGAGAACAGCACTCACACTGGGGAGGGATGGAGAGAACAGCACTTACACTGGGGAGGGGTGGAGAGAACAGCACTTACACTGAGGAGGGATGGGAGAACAGCACTTACACTGAGGAAGGATGGAGAGAACAGCACTTACACTGAGGAGGGATGGAGAGAACAGCACTTACACTGAGGAAGGATGGAGAGAACAGCACTTATACTGAGGAGGGGTGGAGAGAACAGCACTTACACTGAGGAGGGATGGAGAGAACAGCACTTACACTGAGGAGGGATGGAGAGAACAGCACTTATACTGAGGAGGGGTGGAGAGAACAGCACTTATACTGAGGAGGGATGGAGAGAACAACACTTACACTGAGGAGGGATGGAGAGAACAGCACTTACACTGAGGAGGGGTGGAGAGAACAGCACTACACTGAGGAGGGGTGGAGAGAACAGCACTTACACTGAGGAGGGATGGAGAGAACAGCACTTACACTGAGGAGGGATGGAGAGAACAGCACTTACACTGAGGAGGGGTGGAGAGAACAGCACTTACACTGAGGAGGGGTGGAGAGAACAGCACTTACACTGCGGAGGGGTGGAGAGAACAACACTTACACTGAGGAGGGATGGAGAGAACAGCACTTACACTGAGGAGGGATGGAGAGAACAGCACTGACACTGAGGAGGGATGGAGAGAACAGCACTTACACTGAGGAGGGATGGAGAGAACAGCACTTACACTGAGGAGGGGTGGAGAGAACAGCACTTACACTGAGGAGGGATGAGAGAACAGCACTTACACTGAGGAGGGATGGAGAGAACAGCACTTACACTGAGGAGGGATGGAGAGAACAGCACTCACACTGGGAAGGGATGGAGAGAACAGCACTTACACTGAGGAGGGGTGGAGAGAACAGCACTTACACTGAGGAGGGATGAGAGAACAGCACTTACACTGAGGAAGGATGGAGAGAACAGCACTTACACTGAGGAGGGATGGAGAGAACAGCACTTACACTGAGGAAGGATGGAGAGAACAGCGCTTATACTGAGGAGGGGTGGAGAGAACAGCACTTACACTGAGGAGGGATGGAGAGAACAGCACTTACACTGAGGATGGAGAGGATGGAGAGAACAGCACTTATACTGAGGAGGGATGGAGAGAACAGCACTTACACTGAGGAAGGATGGAGAGAACAGCACTTACACTGAGGAGGGATGGAGAGAACAGCACTTACACTGAGGAGGGATGGAGAGAACAGCACTTACACTGAGGAGGGATGAGAGAACAGCACTTACACTGAGGAGGGATGGAGAGAACAGCACTTACACTGAGGAGGGATGAGAGAACAGCACTTACACTGAGGAAGGATGGAGAGAACAGCACTTATACTGAGGAGATGGAGAGAACAGCACTTACACTGAGGAGGGATGGAGAGAACAGCACTTACACTGAGGAGGGATGGAGAGAACAGCATTTATACTGAGGAGGGGTGGAGAGAACAGCACTTACACTGTGGAGGGGTGGAGAGAACAGCACTTACACTGAGGAGGGATGGAGAGAACAGCACTTACACTGCGGAGGGGTGGAGAGAACAGCACTTACACTGAGGGGGGATGGAGAGAACAGCACTTACACTGCGGAGGGGTGGAGAGAACAGCACTTACACTGAGGAGGGATGGAGAGAACAGCACTTACACTGAGGAGGGATGGAGAGAACAGCACTTACACTGAGGAGGGATGGAGAGAACAGCACTTACACTGAGGAGGGATGGAGAGAACAGCACTTACACTGAGGAGGGATGGAGAGAACAGCACTTACACTAGGGAGGGATGGAGAGAACATGCTGAATTCAGGCAGATGAAGCAAATACATGTAATGAGATGATGGACGTCTGAACAAGAGAACACAGCTGAGACAGGAGGGAAGGATTTTAAAAACAGGAGAAAAGGGGATAGAGCGGAGAGGGTAATATGGAGCAACAGAGGGAAAAGAGAAAGAGAAAGGTGACAGAAGAGAGGGAGAGAGAAATAGGTGAAAGAGGGAGAGAGGCAGAGAGAGGTGAAAGAAGGAGAGAGGGAGAGAGGTGAAAGAAGGAGAGAGAGGGAGAGAGAGGTGAAAGAAGGAGAGAGGGAGAGAGGTGAAAGAAGGAGAGAGAGGGAGAGAGAGGTGAAAGTAGGAGAGAGGGAGAGAGAGAGGTGAAAGAGGGAGAGAGAGGTGAAAAAGGGACAGAAAGAGGGAAAATGGAGATGGCACACGGTGGTTGTTAGAAGTGATCCTGCTGTCACCATAGCAACCCAATAAATATAAATATGAATAAGCAGATATGACGGCATCATAATGTGCAGCGCATTATATAGAGACGGGAAGAATCGCCATCTTTAATATTTATGGTGTTTCAGTCATTTTCATTCTCAGTCTCATCCTGAATAGTTTTCATCATTTATCCTGCAGCCTGTGTGGAGATTTTTCTGTGCTCATATATGAATGTATTTGAGCATCTCTTATTCAACCTTTGCATTTTGTTACACTTTACGGAGACACTGGCGCACACTCACATATGCCACACACACACACACACACACACACACACACACTCACAAACGCACGCGCACACTCTCTCTCTCTCTCTCTCTGAGGCCGGTGGTTTGAGGAGAGAGGGAGCGTGTGAGGTCACTGGAGGGAGGCGTGTGCTGTAGCACATCCTGTCCCAGTCTGCACCCCTCACAGAGCAGTGGGGTTCACTGCTGGTGCACAAACACGAGTGCCTCTCTAACTGCCCCTGACCCACAGGGTATGCGCTGCCATGGCGACCATCTGGCTTGCTCCTCCATACAGTTACTCAGGGCAAGCGGATCTGTGTTCCATTATCTCTCCTGTGATCGTCCCTCTCTCTCTCTCTCTCTCTCTCTCTCTCTCTCTTTCTCTCACTCTTTCTCTCTCAAATTCAAATTCAAAATGCTTTATTGGCATGACAAAGTTTTACATTTACATCGTTTTGCCAAAGCAATCATAAAACAATAATGCATAATATATACATGCAGAATAAGTCTTGTAAAAATTATAAATGTTAATAATAATATTATAATAGAACTTGTGCTTGTATGAAGCAGGAATAGATGTGTGTGTGTGTGTGTGTGTGTGTGTGTGTGTGTGTGTGTGTGTGTGTGCGCGCGTGTGTGTGTGTATGTGTTTATGCATGTGTGGGTGTTTGTGTGTCTGCGTGTGTCTGTGTGTGTGTGTACAGCAACAGGTTGGTGTTGGGAAGAATTAGTAAGTAGTGCAGGGGGAGATTGTGTGTGTGTTTGTGCGCATGTGTACGTTTTGTGTGTGTGTGTGTGTGTGTGGCCGTGTGCAGCACAGGGTCGCTCACTGCTCTCTCTCTCTCACACTCTCTCTCTGCCCTTCAGCAGATTGACTAATTGCTTAATTCCCTAAATGCAATTCTCTGATTGCCCTGTTCCGGGTCTGAGGGAGTGCCGTAGGTGTGTTTATAAACCTCTTCACTCGTTCGCTGGGGTTCCATTCAAAACATGAACAACGGACGGTGTGTATGTGGGTGTTTGAGACCATGTGTGTGTGAGAGAGATAACGGGTGTGTATGTGTGTGGCCGTTTAGGTGTGCATGTGTGAGAATGAGAATGCATGTGTTTTGTATCTTATTGTGTGTGTGTGTGTGTGTGTGTGTGTGCATGTGTGTGTGTTTCTGTGTGTGAGAGAGAAAGGGTGTGTACGTGTGTCTGTATGCATATGTGAGATACTCTGTGTGTACATAAGTGTGTGTGTACATGATGAATGTGTGTCAGAGTGTGTGCATGTATATGACTGTCTGTGTGTGTGTGTGTGTGTGTGTATGAGTATGTTTGCACATACAACCTCAGTTACAAAAAAAAGACATTATGGAAAATGTAAATAAGATTAAAAAAAAGATTTGAAAGTCCATCCAACCCCAAATATATTGAAAACATTAAAACAACACACGAGTTAATGCTTGAAATGATGAATTCAATTGTTTATTGAAAATATGTGCATATTTCAAATCTGGTGATGTGTGTGAGAGTGTGTGTGTGTGTGCATTTGTGCATTTGTATGAGTATGTCCGTGTGTTTGTATGTGTGTGTATTCATGTGTGCATGTGTATGTGTGTGTGTGTGTGCGTATACGCGTTGCATGTGTATGTGTGTGTGTGTGTGTGTGTGTGTACATGTGTATCTGTGTGTGTGTGTGTGTGTGTGTATGAGTGTGTATGTGTGCGTATATGTGTGTGTGTGTGTGTATGAGTGTGTATGTGTGCGTATATGAGTGTGTGTGTGTGAGTGTTTGCACATGGATACCATTCCTCAGTGATAGCCCTGGCCTGCAGCACAGCCTGAGAGATATATGAAGAATGAAAAATGCATCATGCGTAGAATCACAGCCGGAGATCATGAAATAATCATGACTCTGCACTGGAATCGGGGACAGGAACACACGTGCTCTGCTGCCCCACTGGGTTACTGTTACTGCTGAGACGTTACACTCGTAATGAGCCCCATTCCTTACACTCCAGTCAGTCGGGACACTCATTTCTGCTACACAGTAAAACCATTTTTCAGGAACTGTTAATATAATTAAGTCTCCTAAAGAAAAATGTTTTATTTCTCAATGGCTTATAAAGCTTCTTGCACAAACGGTTTGCTGGAGAGTCAGGGCATGAGAGAGCATTTTGTGCTTCATATATAAACACACTCACATTACGCAGGGGGCTACACACTCACATTACACAGTAAGCTACACACTCACATTACACAGTGGGCTACACACTCACATTACACAGTAAGCTACACACTCACATTACACAGTGGGCTACACACTCACATTACACAGTAAGCTACACACTCACATTACGCAGGGGGCTACACACTTGTGTGTGTGTGTGAATGTGTTTGAGATAGTGTGTATGAGTGTGTGCGTTTGTGTGAAAGTGATTGAGGGAGAGTGTGTGTGTGTGTGTTTGTGTGTGTGTGTGAATGTGACTGAAGGCGAGTGAGTGTGCATGAGTGTGTGTGAATGTGTTTGAGGGAGAGTGAGTGTGTGCGTGTGTGTGTGTGAATATGATTGAGGGAGAGTGAGTGTGTGTGTGTGTGAATGTGTTTGAAGGAGACTGCGTGTGTGTGTGTGTGTGTGTGAATATGATTGACGGAGAGTGAGTGTGTGTGTGTGCGCGCGCGTGCCCATTTGTGTGTGTGTGAATATGATTGAGGGAGAGTGAGCGTGTGCGTGTATGTGTGTGTGTGTGTGTGAATATGACTGAGGGAGAGCGAGTGTGTGCGTGTGTGTGTGTGTGTGTGTGTGAATATGATTGATGGAGAGTGAGTGTGTGTGTGTGCGCGCCTGCCCATTTGTGTGTGTGTGTGAATGTGATTGAGGGAGGGTGTGTGTGTGTGTGCACGTGTGTGTGTTGGCATATGTGTGAGGGTATGATTTCTCTCTCCTGACGGTGTGATTTGGCTGATTGTGTGAAGCCCTCCATGATTCCATGATGGCCAGCTCTCCTGTAGATCTCCTCTCGTCACGATCGTCTCCAGTGCTCACCCCGACTCCTGTTCTTTACGCACCTCTGCTGATATTCACCCAGCCTCACCCGCCACAAGGGCCCCCACAGTCCCCTGGCACTGGGGTGGGCACAGCATGGGCGAATCACTGCTCTCACTGACCGATGCCTGTAGATTGCAGGGCTGTGGTGATCAGATCATAGGGTCATGTGATCTCTGACATCATCATAACTGCAGCTTTTTAGACAAGACTCAGGGCTCTCAGATTATCTTAGAATTCATGAGAAGCTGAGAGGAACTGAAGATGAATATTAAGAAACAGACTCAAAGAAAGAAAGAGAGAGAGAGAGATTTAATTTAAACTCTCCTTTCTTTGGACTCTCAGCACTCAACACCAAAGGCACTGCATCCATAACGAAGTCAGTGAAACAAAAATAATTCTATAAAAATAATTTAAAAACCCCACATTCGTAATAAGCATCCCATATCAGTCACAATGAAACCACTGACAACCCGGAAATACATTACAGCTCTGCATTGTTTTATAATGCCTGACGTTAGCCTACAGACTGAGTCCTGAAAACAGAGAGAAAGATGGAGACAGAAAGCTAGAGAGCAGGAGAGATAAAGAGGGCAGGATTTCTGATGGGTGTTAGAATATGTTAGGCCTCTAGAATAAATATTTCTCAGTTTTTAAGTCAATACATAATTCTGATCATATGACACTTGTGAGTTGTGATGGTGTGACAGTATAAATTCGGCTCAGGAATGGTTTCCAATCAGCCAGTGTGATGTTGACATCGTGTCTTCGGCGACATAACTGCTTTGAAAGTGTTATGCTTTTTTTCAGCCTTTTTCAGCATTAGTGCTCCTTTGGAATGAGATTGAGGGCTCTAGTTTTGTGCCTTCACATAGGGCAACCCATGTGGAAGTAACTTCATTCAGAATTTGGTCTGTCGCGAGGGGCATATTTTTTCCCTTGGTCCAGTTTGGTAGTTTCGTGGTCTGCAATAAAGGCATTTTCATCAGACTGGGTTGAATGAAGCATTAGGGGAGCAGTGTCAACGGATACACCTGACGCCGTGCAAGTATCACGTCACTCGTTTGAGTTATGACTCACCCAGTCTATCTTTTAACACAAACACTTTCGTTTATGGTATTTTCATGGGACTGAATCCCAGCCAGCGGGGCTGTCCACGGATAGTTTTCTTTCTCGTCTTACTTTTCTCATTCGTTATGTACCCTATAAATAATGCAAATAAAATGCTGGTGGGGTCAAAGGGCAAGGGGAGGATACAGGGGTATTTTTATTTATGTGAATATTTTCTTTGTTTGGGGGGAAAATAAATAATTAACTTTAATTTCGCCCTCATTTTACTACTGCAAGTGCCATTTTGCATATGTTTTAAATGGTCCACAGCTTTTCATGCAAAATGCATTGCCTGGTGAACCAAGCGCTCCCCCCCCCAAAAAAACAAGTAGACCTGTTTCATTTTGTGAAATGTATTCCTCGACTGAGCTTGCCAAAGTTAGAAGATTTTTTTTCACCTGACATGATGTAATTGCCAGTTTGCTGTGGTGATAATGCACTGGTTTTAAATGGAATGACTGTAGCTTAGTGCAACTCTTTTGACAACATTGCCACAGCTGCAGTTTTGCCTCCTGTCACAAATTACTGGAATGGAGTTAGGCACGCCCAGTTTAAATCTGTGATATTGTCAGCGCTTGAGTTTCCTGACTGCCATTAGGTCATCCAGTCAGGGTCTTGATCTCTTTGACGGTGGTGTTTTATTGTTTTATTTCACCTGCTTCTTTTACTGAATATTTTCAGGCTGCAGTACACACACTCAAACACACACACACACACACACACATATACACACACACTCACATACACACACACAAATCCATATGCAGACAAGTGCACGCACATACATACACACAGATTCACATTTACACGCACACACAGACACACCCACACACACAAACTTACACACATGCACTCTCACATACACTCACACACCCGCAGGCACACACACACACACACAGTTGCACCGCATTCCTGCTGTGACTGTAATCATGGCAACCTACATGAAAATAGCACAGGTACAATCAGACAGACTGAGGAGAGGTTAAAATAAATGCAAGAGGGAAGGATGGAGGGAAATGAGAGAGAGAGAGAGAGAGAGAGAGAGACAGAGTTGGGGACTTTACCAGAAAGAAGCCCTAATCAGCACACAGTACCACTCACTGTGATCCGGACCCACACAATGGAGATGAGATTGAACTAACAGAACTCAGGTATCCGTGAATGCTGAAGTAGTACTGATATAAACATAACCTAGACACCCAATCACGATGGGATATGGTGTTTGGCACAACCCAGACACCAATCGCAACAGGTCATGGTGTTTGGCACAACCGAGACACCAATCACGACAGGCCATGGTGTTTGGCACAACCAACACACCAATCACGACAGGCCATAGTGTTTGGAACAACCGACACACCAATCACGACAGGCCATGGTGTTTGCCACAACCGAGACCCCAATCACGACAGGCCGTGGTGTCAATCAAGACGCACTTTCACACTTCATTCTCTCTCTTGCTGGAAAAGAACTTGTGCAACACAGAACCTTGCTGTTCAGTCCAGAATTACCCTGTTGATGGATGTTTTTCATAAAGTCAAACCAGTTTATTTTTTTAGTATTTTTTTGCCCATATTGTTGCTTTGAATAAAATATTAAGATGATAAATAACTGAGAACATAAGTTCAAAATGGAAAAAAATCTGCAATTTACTGTATAAAAACCTTCCATTTATTTTCTTGCAGATAAGTCTGATTTTGTGCCCTCACATTTTGTTATTATAGTGCATTTTTGTATGAGTTGCATTTTTGCATAGATCACATTTTTGTCATGAATAATTTCCGCTTTCATTGTTTAATGTGACGTCTTACAATCTGGTCAATGATCTCACCTATCATTGAACATATATTATTTTTTATTTTGTCAATAATATGAGCAATGCGGACAATGCATCAAGTATTTTTAAATGCATATAAATTCTGTATTGCTTTAAAATCTCATAAATTTCTTGGGTATATTTGACCCAAACTGGAAGTTTAACTCTGGCTTTTTGGGGAGATAATAAACTCTGACGATGTTATTTTACACGTGAGGGTGAAGCAGAGGACCCACCCTTAGGCAGCGGTGAGCTCCTGCGCATAATCGGCTCTGATACCTACAGAAGCTGCGCTTTTTCTGGGCTGATCCACAGAGCTTTATAGGAGAAGACCTCACCACGCCAAAGTATAATTCAGCGGAAAGTGGAAAGCCTAAAGTGTCTAAAATCCGATAAAGACATGACACTTTGTCACTGTAATGGCAATAAAACAACAGCAAAAGCTCGCATACATACGCCTTGACTGGGCGGCCATTGAAGACATAAGGCCTCGAACAGTGACGCCAGTTATACTCACGCTCTTTGTTCACTGGAGGTAGATTTTGTATAGCGAGTCTCAACCATAGACTGTATAAAAAGATGGACGAAGCAACCGTGACGTCACCCATTGGTTTCAGCATACCATTTAGAAACCCTCAATTTTGGCAATTTGGACAGCGCCATTTTATCATTTTGAAACTGGATGTGATTTTAATTTGACGAGAGCGTGAATTGAAGATCCAGGGAGGAGCGAGGGGTGGATCTATGGGTGGATCTGACCGCATCTGACGAGGACCAGAGGATAGCCACGCCCCTAAAGCATATACTGGCTTTATCCTTTATTCTAGTCTATATAGGACCATAATTTACAAAAATGAACATCATGATATATCGAAGGAGACTTGAAACTTGCCATAGATATCATAAAATAATGTGGAAATCATTACTGAAATAATAAATCAGGTGGGAAAGTAGGGTTATTTTCTCATAGACTTCTATGCATTGAACTTCTTTCTGCAACCACCGACGTCGCCATCTGCTGGCCATTAAATAGAATGCCATTTTTAGAGATTTCCGCATTGGCCTCACTTTTCAGACCCGGGTGCTGCGTCCATCTTTTTATACAGTCTATGGTCTCAAAGACCTTCGGAACCTCATCTTTAAAAGCTTAATAACCTAAACCTCTCACAGCTTATGCCATGTTTATACCGAACCGCGACCCTGATACGACCCCGATACGACCAGCACGATCGCGAACTTTTGGTCACTCTCACATGTCATGGCCACTTCCTACTTTGATCGCTTATCTGCGGTTACACCAAACCTCAATTGCGACCGAATCATGACTTTCTTTACACCTTGAACCATGATGTAGTCGCAATACTCGTACTTGTCACGTGTACTCGTAGAAAGTGTGTCGGCGAGTGATGGAGAGAGCGGTGGCCCTGTGTTTTTATAGACAACGTGTGGTCGTAAGTTGCGTTGCCACCGGTCGCGGGAAGCCTCGCCATTGATCTGATTTCCATCCCTTTAATTGCACATGTGGTCTCAGCGCGGTCGCAAATTCAGTTGCATTTAAAACGTGTAAATTTGTCTCTCGTCATGGGGTTGCAATAGGCTCGCATTAAGCTCGCCATGATGCTCGCAATAGTTTGCCAGTGAAAAATTCCTAAAAATTTGCAATCATTGCTGCAACCGCATGCCGAGCCGCTTGTGTGTCTATTACGACCTGTGATACCGAGTTGAGAGTGCATTGAGACTTGTGTGAGTTTATTACAACCGATTATGATACCCTCTTGTGTTTTTCACTGGTCGCACAACCTTTGCGAGTGTTTTGAGAAGTTCCATACACTTGCAAACCTCTATGAGACCGATGGAGAGTGATGGAGACCAAGAGAGATGGTTTTAGAGACCATGGAGACCGCATAGAGACTAGCTTGCAACCCCAGTGCAAGTGAGGGCGAGCAGAGGCCATTTTTCGGTCGCAACTTGGTCGTAAGCCCAGTGTAAATGGGGTGTTACTTCTCCCAATTAGCCACAGTTGCTCAGACTAATTGAAGACCTGGGTGCAAGAAGTACTTTAGTCACAAAATAACACTTTTGAGATATTAAGGGTCAAAGTTTTGAAAACATGCTGCAGATACTTTTTTTTAAAAGATAACATTCGGAGGCGCCTGCTGCTAGTCCCAGGGGTTATACAAAGTAGACAGACACGTTTTTGTGGAAAAATAATGCTTTATTACAAAAAAAACAAGAAAATCAGTTTCGGACTTTGGTACTTCTTACCATAAAATACCTGGACTTCGGTACTTATTGCCATAAAATGCATGGACTTCGGTACTTTTACCACACAAATGCCGTTTCAATCATTTTCTGATTACCAAACCGTCATTTTTGCTACGCTTGTCACATGACTCATACTAGCAGTTGATTGGACAGTCATGGACTTAGGCACTTGTTCCTGATGGCGTCAAGGACTTGAGTACTTCTGCAAAGACTTGAGTATTTCTTGCACAAAAATTCAGTAGATTCAGGGAAGGCCGTATATCAGTATTGAGGACTTGAGTACTAATATTTGGAATTTTTTGGCTTTAAATGATGCACATGACACTCCACTGTATGGTAGTAGTGTCAGCTCATTTTTTGGAAAATGTGACTTAAGTACTTCTTGCACCCAGGTCTTCAATTGGTAAAACCGACGACAGTCTAATTTATTTTCGATAGCATTGTTATGCATTGCACCACAAAATTATGAAGCGTTTTCTTCCGCACATAAGTGACGACATTAAATATCAATATGTCTTTCTATTTTCTGTGCTCATGTAGTTTGTGAAACAGCACAGATTTGCATAAATGAGTTTGCAAAGCTCATTAAGCAATAAGCCACGAGAATCCGTCCCATAATGTGAATGCAGTCACGGCTAAAGGGCGTTGTCAGGCAGGTTGCACAGCTGAGTGACAATCGTAAGGATGGCGAAAATAAATGTTGCGAAGTCAACGAAAGTTTTGGATTTTTGAATTATTATTGCCATCCTTTCAATGCCATATCAATTATTTTAATGTAGGAAATAGGTATTCACTTTTTCATCATTACTTCTTATTATCGGTCATGAATTGGTCTTGGTCGCTCAGTCGATAAACTGTTTGATTGTTAATCAGGCGAACTTAAACAAGAACAGCGCGAGGGCGATCAAGCGGTAAAGGATGAGCTTCCTGAAGGCCCTCTGAACATCTGATGGCACGCCGCTGAGTTTTAGTGATGAGTCGGTGATAAATGTCCAAGCTATTGAGAATGGGTTTTGAGCATGGCAGTTTGAGCCTCGACGATCTTACAGAGGGCTGCAGTAGCTCTATAGGTCCTAAAGCGGCTTTTAACAGCTGTAAAACGTCTTGAAAATGCAGGTGTATAAGAATTCAATGATAACTTAATGGAGGCTATGAATGAATTTAACTGACATCACGAGCAGCGCGGCACAGTCTAATGAACTGGCGCTTGATTGGATAAAATTAGATTCCCCGAGTAAAAATGTCTGCTTGGTGATATTGACGTGATATTGATATTTGAAGACTCGCCGTTTTTAAAATAAGTCGCACTGGATTATTACCAAATTGAAATGTATAAAGCTATGCGTTTTAGACGCTTAAAGAATTCTACTTTCCGCTGAAATATACTTTGCGGAGGTGCGGTCTCCTCCTTTAATTTGGGCTGTCAGGATGACGGACAGGAGAGCACGGTACCCTCGACAAGAGTTGGCGCAAAGTAACCTTTGACCTCATCCATCACAGGAAAATCAAACTATTTTTTTTTTTCCAGGGAAGTAATTTTATCTGTCTCTCTGAGCTGTGAGTCACCCCCATAGACATGACTCTGCCCAGTTTGAATGATGTCACAATCAGCACCCGGCCCACGACTGGCTCTAACAGGGGTGGGACTTGTGGGGAGGTAAAGTGAAGTGCTGCACATCTCTGTGATAGGAAACAGGAAGCAGGAAGTGAAGTGGCATAGTATTAATGAGGAAGTCATCTCTGCAACCACAACAGAAGTTGCCTCAGCCTCTGAGGAGGCACATCTTGGGGCAGCACGGTGGCGCAGTGGTTAGCACTGTCACCTCACAGCAAGTTCATGGGTTCGAACCCGGCCTGGGGCCTTTCTGTGTGGAGTTTGCATATTCTCCCCATGTTTGCATGGGTTCCCTCTAGGTACTCTGGTTTCCCCCACCCAGGAAAACATGCGTTATTGGAACACTCCTACCGGTACCCCTGACCAAGGAACTGGCTTTAGATCTGGAGTTGGTCCCCGGGCGCTGCTCTGTGGCTGCCCACTGCTCCTAACTATAGGATGGGTTACATGCAGAGGACAAATTACCCCACTGGGTTCAATAAAGTGTACCTTATCTCTTAAGCATCTGATATTGTATTCAAGGGAAAAGTCAGCGAGCACTGCATTGTGATGTCACAGTCAGAGACCCCACCCTGCATATGATGCACACACCCACACACACATTAATGCATTCGCATACATTCTCATTTACACACACTCACACTTTCACACACATACACACAGACAGGAACCCCCTCCCTCTCTCTGTAAGTACCTATGTTAATATTGATGCTCCATTTTTCATTGTTTGCCAGGAATAGTTGATTATTCATGGCGCAGTGAGTTCACACCAGACTGCCAGCTGATCTGAGAGCCTGTTTTAACTCCCATATACAGCTCTCTGTTTCTTTTTATCCTCTTCAATCTCTCTCTCTCTCCATCTCATCTCTCCTACTCTTCCCTTTTCTTTCTCTCTCTTACCAGGGGAGTGTGTGTGTGTGTGTGTGTGTGTAAGAGAGAATGCAACATCTGAAATACAGATTTTTTTTTCTGTAAAAATTAAATCCCCTTCACATTAAAATTGTCACATTAAACGTCTGACAAAACATGATCTTGTGAAAGATTAATTTTGCATGGACTATTTGAAAATGGACTGTGTTGAATTGTCTGTTTCTGAGCTACCGACAGGGTGTGATTCAGGGTGTGAATGTGACGCAGTGATATGAATCTATTCTGACAGATGTGAGTTCACTCTGAATATTTCACTGTGTCTGCATGAATATTTATACTATATGCAAATTCTGAGCACTCCTTTCTGAGCACATACTGTATACTTCTGTCTTAGCACGTACTGAGTATTCCTGTCTGAGCACATACTGAGTACTCCTGTCTTAGTGTATACTGAGTACTCCCGTTTTAGCACATACGGAGTACTCCTGTCTTAGCACATACTGAGTAGTCCTGTTTTGGCACATACTGAGTACTTCTGTCTTAGCACATACTGGGTAGTCCTTTTTTAGCACATACTGAGTACTTCTGTCTTAGCACGTACTGAGTACTCCTGTTTTAGCACATACTGAGTACTCCTGTCTTAGCACATACTGAATACTCCTGTTTTAGCACATACTGAGTACTTCTGTCTTAGCACGTACTGAGTACTCCTGTTTTAGCACATTCTGAGTATTCCTGTTTTAGCACATACTGAGTGCTCCTGTATTAGCGAATACTGAGTACTCCTGTCTTAGCACATACTGAGTACTTCTGTCTTAGCACATTCTGAGTATTCCTGTTTTAGCACATTCTGAGTATTCCTGTTTTAGCACATACTGAGTACTGCTGTCTTAGCACATACTGAGTACCCCTGTCTTAGCACATACTGAGTACTACTGTTTTAGCACATTCTGAGTACTCCTGTCTTAGCACATACTGAGTACTACTGTTTTAGCACATACTGAGTACTTCTGTCTTAGCGAATACTGAGTACTCCTGTCTTAGCACATACTGAGTACTTCTGTCTTAGCACATACTGAGTACTTCTGTCTTAGCACATACTGAGTACTTCTGTCTTAGCACATACATACTGTCTTAGCACATACTACTTCTGTCTTCCTGTCTTACATACTGAGTACTTCTGTCTTAGCACATACTGAGTACTTCTGTCTTAGCACATACTGAGTACTCCTGTCTTAGCACATACTGAGTACTTCTGTCTTAGCACATACTGAGTACTCCTGTCTTAGCACATACTGAGTACTTCTGTCTTAGCACATACTGAGTACTCCTGTCTTAGCACATACTGAGTACTCCTGTCTTAGCACATACTGAGTACTACTGTTTTAGCACATTCTGAGTACTCCTGTCTTAGCACATACTGAGTTCTCCTGTCTTAGCACATACTGAGTACTCCTGTCTTAGCACATACTGAGTACTCCTGTCTTAGCACATACTGAGTACTTCTGTCTTAGCACATACTGAGTACTCCTGTTTTAGCACATACTGAGTACTCCTGTTTTAGCACATACTGAGTGTTCCTGTCTTAGCACATACTGAGTACTCCTATCTTGGCATATACTGAGTACTCTTGTCTTAGCACATACCGAGTACTTCTGTCTCAGCGCATAGTGAGTACTCTTGTTTTAGCACATACTGAGTACTCCTGTTTTAGCACATACTGAGTACTCCTGTCTTAGCACGTACTGAGTACTTCTGTCTTAGCACATTCTGAGTATTCCTGTTTTAGCACATTCTGAGTACTCCTGTTTTAGCACATACTGAGCACTCCTGTCTTAGCACATACTGAGTACTTCTGTCTTAGCACATACTGAGTACTCCTGTCTTAGCACATACTGAGTACTCCTGTCTTAGCACATTCTGAGTATACCTGTTTTAGCACATACTGAGTACTCCTGTCTTAGCGCATAATGAGTACTACTGTTTTAGCACATACTGAGCACTCCTGTCTTAGCACATACTGAGTACTTCTGTCTTAGCGCATACTGAGTACTCCTGTCTTAGCACATACTGAATACTCCTGTCTTAGCACATTCTGAGTATACCTGTTTTAGCACATATTGAGTACTCCTGTCTTAGCACATAATGAGTACTACTGTTTTAGCACATTCTGAGTACTCCTGTCTTAGCACATTCTGACTATACCTGTTTTAGCACATACTGAGTACTCCTGTCTTAGCACATAATAAGTACTACTGTTTTAGCACATTCTGAGTACTCCTGTCTTAGCGCATACTGAGAACTTCTGTCTTAGCACATACTGAGTACTCCTGTCTTAGTGCATACTGAGTACTCCTGTCTTAGCACATACTGAGTACTTCTGTCTTAGCACATACTGAGTACTCCTGTCTTAGCACATTCTGAGTATACCTGTTTTAGCACATACTGAGTACTCCTGTCTTAGCACATACTGAGTACTCCTGTCTTAGCACATAATGAGTACTACTGTTTTAGCACATTCTGAGTACTTCTGTCTTAGCACATACTGAGTACTCCTGTCTTAGCACATACTGAGTGCTCCTGTCTTAGCACATACTGAGTAATCCTGTCCTAGCGTATACTGAGTACTCCTGTATTAGCACATACTGAGTAATCCTGTCTTAGCACATACTGAGTATTTCTGTCTTAGCACTTTCTGAGTACTCCTTTTTTAGCACATACTGAGTACTTCTGTTTTAGCGCATACTGAGTACTCCTGTTTTAGCACATACTGAGTACTTCTGTCTTAGCGCATACTGAGTACTTCTGTCTTAGCACATACTGAGTACTCCTGTCTTAGCACATATTGAGTACTCCTGTCTTAGCACATACTGAGTGCTCCTGTCTTAGCACATACTGAGTACTCCTGTCTTAGTGCATACTGAGTACTCCTGTCTTAGCACATACTGAGTTATCCTGTCTTAGCACATACTGAGTACTTCTGTCTTAGCATATTCTGAGTATTCCTGTTTTAGCACATACTGAGTACTTCAGTTTTAGCGCATACTGAGTACTCCTGTCTTAGCACATACTGAGTACTTCTGTCTTAGCACATACTGAGTGCTCCTGTCTTAGCACATACTGAGTACTTTTGTCTTAGCACATACTGAGTGCTCCTGTTTTAGCACCTACTGAGTTATGTTTTCTTAGCACATACTCTCTCTCTTCCCTGTGAAATCTGACTTATATCTTTGTGGGGGCTGATGGGATGTTTGATCTGTGCCTTTGGTGCTGTAAGTGTGCACACATGCCATTGTGCCTTTGGTGCTGTAAGTGTGCACACATGCCATTGTGCCTTTGGTGCTGTAAGAGTGCACACATGCCATTGTGCCTTTGGTGCTGTAAGTGTGCACACGTGCCATTGTGCCTTTGTATCTTCATGAGCTGCCAGACTGGCAGAAATCATTTCAAACCTTTTACCATGTTTTTTATTTTATTTTTTCCTTCTCCTTGAGGCTCTTGAGACTGTGAATGAGAGTTTCTGTCTCTGGGCAGATTTGTACTGCAGGAAGTCGAGTCCTGACTGACTGTCAGATAAAAGCCACTGCTGTCTGAGGGAAATGATGAAGGGAAGCATGCTGTGGGGGTCTAATTTCAGACAGGCCCTATTACACCAGAGCAACATGAGAGTTGTAGTTTCATTTGACTTAATCTCCTCCTTGTGAAAAAACAGGTAAATTGAATGCTTTTACCCAGAACACCAGCTGAGAGAAATATGGGTTATGTTTTGGTTTGGTTTGGTAGAGCAAAGCAATGCATATTTATTTATTTATTTTTTTTCCTTAGTGCAGTAGTGAAAGGGTTAATTTGAAATTGAAGGGGATGTGGTTACATAAGACCCAATCACCTTGTTGTGTCCTTGTCAGGGTGTGGTGTGGTCATTCCATAACCCCACCCCTCTCTTTCTTCTCTTTCTTGCAGGTGTCTGACTGACAGCGTCGCCTTTTAATCCAAAAACATGGAGAGGGCTTTTCCTTCGCTGAGGCAGTAAGTACAAACCTGTTATAAACTTGTTATAAACTGTTATAACCAGAGTCCTGCTGTTCAAGCTTTTTATATGCAGGTATTATCATATCAAGTGTCCTGCTATCGTAAGACTGGTATGTGCTGTATTTACAAAGCAGTTATAAACCGTGTAGCCTAGATTGATAAGGGAACCATCACAGTGCTGCACTAATCTTTCCTTGTCAGTGTGAAGGTCAGATTGAGCAGGATTTTTTTTATTAACTCTGTGGATAGTCAACGGAAGATACAGAAACAGTTTAATAAAAGTCGGACCTCTCACCCATGTGCTGTCACAGTCTGTGCTATTTTATTGAGGGTTTTGCATACTGAAAAATACCGGAGTACATCCCTATTAGAAGTTGACTCATTATGGAAAATGCTCATAAAATTGAAAAAGACTGATTTGATAATCCTTTCACCTCTACTATATTTAATAATAGCAACAAATCACCAGGATGTTCTTACGTGTGAGTTCAATTGCTCAATGAAAATATAAAATGCAATGACTACAGCAGGGTCCAAAAAAGTTGGCACCGTCAACTGTTTATCGCTCTGTAACATCACCGCATCTTTTAATCACTCTCATTAAGCTTTTGGCACCAGTTTGTCAAACCTAGCAAGCGGAATTTTCCATTTTGCTGGTTTTCAGTGTTGCAGTTATGTGGGGCCTTCGGTGGTGTATTTTGCTTTATAAGGTGCTGCATATTCAGGACAGAACAGAACTGCAGGCCGGCCAGTCTAGCGCCCACACTCTCTGCTTTCACAGCCATGCACTTGTAATCTCTGCAGAAGGTTATTTGTCACTGTTTTGCTGGGAAATGCAGGGCCATCTCTGGAATGGTTTGGGGATCACGGTTCGATGCAATCTTCACAACCACAAGATAAAAACAGCAATTGCAAAAACTACATTTCAATTATTTTGAACACTGAACAGTGAACACTAAATGCTGAACAGTTCTTTTTGGTCTTCATATTGAAATTCTTTTTGCATAGATTAATAACATTTCTCATGTAAAATTAGCAATACTGCATGTCAAAATAGGTTATAAGACTAAAGAGAATCTCCTCTGCATAATATACAACAGATAAAATGTAAATATGCTGGTAGAATTAAAATTTGTGCAGGAGTTATTTTAGGCAGAGGTAGACTGGAATGCAATTTTTTCCCCCCAACTTTATTTCACATATAAAGCCTGTACTTAGGCCACTTTCGCCAAACCTTTAAGTTTTTTTTTTGTTTTTTTGATCTGCTTGTCCACATTTTCAGGAGAGAGGGACTGTTAGCAGTAAATGTGTCACCAGCCCTGCAGGAAGCTCGCTAGGGATTGAGCTGGCTGGTACAGAGAGCTAGTGTTTGGTCAGCGTCGTGAGAATAGGATTCCTGGATGTGCATTAGCATGTCTGCGGTGTTACCAGCCACATATCCAATTACAGGCAAAAAACACAGACTCTCCATCTAATAAACGTTTTCACTGATGACTGTGGCTGTCTGGGAACCCCAAATCCTCCTAGACAGTCGATCTGTTTGATGCAGGCTCTATTTCTCAGCTTTTGCCATGATGATGACTTTAATGTGAGCATAGCCTGTCTCAACCGCTGCACGAGGCGTCGCGTTCGTGAGAGGAGTGTGAGGTGGCTTCTGCTCTGTGAAATGGAGTGTTAACACGCTGAAACAGCCATTTTGAGATGGGTAAACTGTGGCCATAAAAGGGATGTAAACACAGCAATATGCTTCAGCAGCAGATGTGAAGGAGCCCGGTCTGGGCAGCCAATCAGAACTCTCTGGCAGGCAAGCTGATGTTGATCACATGCGCCGACCACTGGACCTCATGCGCAGACCACTGAACCCCTCTCACAAGTCAGCAGCTTTCAGTCACGTGCACTGACCACTGAACCCCCCACACTGACCACTGAACCCCCCTCAGTGACCACTGAACCCCCCCCACTGACCACTGAACCCCCCCACTCACCACTGAACCCCCCACTGACCAGTGAACCCCCCCCACTGACCACTGAACCCCCTCCCATTGACCACTGAACCCCCCCCACTGACCACTGAACCCTCTCCCACTGACCACTGAACCCCCCCACTGACCACTGACCCCCCCTCACTGACCACTGAACCCCCCTGACCACTGAACCCCCCCCACTGACCACTGACCCCCCCCACTGACCACTGAACCCCCCCCCACTGACCACTGAACCCCCTCACTGACCACTGAACCCCCCACTGACCACTGAACCCCCCCCCTGACCACTGAACCCCCCCCCACTGCCCACTGACCCCCCCCCACTGACCACTGAACCCCCCCACTGACCACTGACCCCCCCACTGACCACTGACCCCCCCACTGACCACTGAACCCCCCCCACTGACCACTGACCCCCCCCTCACTGACCACTGAACCCCCCTCACTGACCACTGAACCCCCCCCACTGACCACTGAACCCCCCTCACTGACCACTGAACCCCCCCCCACTGACCACTGAACCCCCCCTCACTGACCACTGAACCTCCTCCCACTCACCACTGAACCCCCCCCTCACTGACCACTGAACCCCCCCTCACTGACCACTGAACCCCCACTGACCACTGAACCCCCCCACTGACCACTGAACCCCCCACTGACCACTGAACCCCCCCCCACTGACCACTGACCCCCCCCTCACTGACCACTGAACCCCCCCACTGACCACTGAACCCCCACTGACCACTGAACCCCCCCCCCACTGACCACTGAACCCCCCCTCACTGACCACTGAACCCCCCACTGACCACTGAACCCCCCCTCACTGACCACTGACCCCCCCCCCACTGACCACTGAACCCCCCCCCCTCACTGACCGCTGAACCCCCCCTCACTGACCACTGAACCTCCCCCCCCACTGACCACTGACTCAGGACACGCTGGAGGGATTATATCTCCCGGCTGACCTGGGAACAGCTTGGGGTCCCCCAGGTAGAGCTGGAGGAAGTGGCTGGGGAGGGGGGAGCCTGGACCTCTCTGCTTAGTCTGTTACCCCCATGACCCGGCAGCGGAATATGGATGGATGGATGGACACTATATTCTTCTCAAGAACATGTATGCAATAATTACTGCATCCCCTTTATTTGATACTTTGTGCAGCCTCCTATAGTTGAGATACAGTAACAGCTCTGAATCTTCTCCATGTGTCGAGAGTTTGGGGAGGACATGGTAAGGGACCTGAGACCACAGGCCAAATCTCTCCAGATCCTTCAGATTCCTCAGGCCACATTATGCACTCTCCTCAGCTCCTCCCACAGGTTTTCTATTGGGTTCAGATCAGGTGACTGGGACGGCCATGGCAAAACCTTGATTTTATGGTCAGTGATCCAGGTTTTCTGTTGATTTTGATGCATACTACAGATCATTGTCCTATTGGACAATCCCATCACAGCCCTGTTGAAGAATTCAAGCAAGGATTCTGGCAGGTGTTTATTTACTATCTGCTGATATATGATGGAATCCATGGTAACATGAATCCGGTGACATTGTCCAGGACATTAGGAAGAAAACCAGCCCCACAACATCAAAGATCCACCACCATACTTCACAGCTGGGAATGGGGTCCACCACCATACTTCACAGCTGGGAATGGGGTCAACCACCATACTTCACAGCTGGGAATGGGATCCACCACCATACTTCACAGCTGGGAATGGGGTACACCACCATACTTCACAGCTGGGAATGGGATCCACCACCATACTTCACAGCTGGGAATGGGGTCCACCACCATACTTCACAGCTGGGAGTGGGGTCCACCACCATACTTCACAGCTGGGAATGGGGTCCACCACTATACTTCACAGCTGGGAATGGGGTCCACCACCATACTTCACAGCTGGGAATGGGGTCCACCACCACACTTCACAGCTGGGAATGGGTACACCACCATACTTCGCAGCTGGGAATGGGATCCACCACCATACTTCACAGCTGGGAATGGGATCCACCACCATACTTCACAGCTGGGAATGGGGTACACCACCATACTTCACAGCTGGGAATGGGGTCCACCACCATACTTCACAGCTGGGAATGGAGTACACCACCATACTTCACAGCTGGGAATGGGGTCCACCACCATACTTCACAGCTGGGAGTGGGGTCCACCACCATACTTCACAGCTGGGAATGGGGTCCACCACTATACTTCACAGCTGGGAATGGGGTACACCACCATACTTCACAGTTGGGAATGGCATCCACCACCATACTTCACAGCTGGGAATGGGGTACACCACCAGTGGGGGTCCCCACCATACTTCACAGCTGGGAATGGGGTCCACCACCATACTTCACAGCTGGGAATGGGGTCCACCACCATACTTCACAGCTGGGAATGGGATCCACCACCATACTTCACAGCTGGGAATGGGGTCCACCACCATACTTCACAGCTGGGAATGGGTCCACCACCATACTTCACAGCTGGGAATGGGGTCCACCACCATACTTCACAGCTGGGAATGGGTCCACCACCATACTTCACAGCTGGGAATGGGGTCCACCACCCTTCACAGCTGGGAATTCCACCACCATACTTCACAGCTGGGAATGGGGTCCACCACCATACTTCACAGCTGGGAATGGGGTCCACCACCATACTTCACAGCTGGGAATGGGATCCACCACCATCACAGCTGGGAATGGGGTCCACCACCATACTTCACAGCTGGGAATGGGGTAAACCACCATACTTCACAGCTGGGAATGGGGTCCACCACCATACTTCACAGCTGGGGGAATGGGAATCCACCACCATACTTCACAGCTGGGAATGGGGTCCACCACCACCACTTCACAGCTGGGAATGGGATCCACCACCATACTTCACAGCTGGGAATGGGGTCCACCACCATACTTCACAGCTGGGAATGGGGTCCACCACCATACTTCACAGCTGGGAATGGGGTCCACCACCCACCACTTCACAGCTGGGAATGGGGTCCACCACCATACTTCACAGCTGGGAATGGGGTCCACCACCATACTTCACAGCTGGGAATGGGGTCCACCACCATACTTCACAGCTGGGAATGGGGTCCACCACCATACTTCACAGCTGGGAATGGGATCCACCACCATACTTCACAGCTGGGAATGGGGTCCACCACCATACTTCACAGCTGGGAATGGGGTCCACCACCATACTTCACAGCTGGGAATGGGATCCACCACCATACTTCACAGCTGGGAATGGGGTCCACCACCATACTTCACAGCTGGGAATGGGGTCCACCACCATACTTCACAGCTGGGAATGGGATCACACCACCATACTTCACAGCTGGGAATGGGGTCCACCACCATACTTCACAGCTGGGAATGGGGTCCACCACCATACTTCACAGCTGGGAATGGGATCCACCACCATACTTCACAGCTGGGAATGGGGCACACCACCATACTTCACAGCTGGGAATGGGGTCCACCACCATACTTCACAGCTGGGAATGGGGTCCACCACCATACTTCACAGCTGGGGAATGGGGCACACCACCATACTTCACAGCTGGGAATGGGGTCCACCTTCACAGCTCCACCAGCATACTTCACAGCTGGGAATGGGATCCACCACCATACTTCACAGCTGGGAATGGGATCCACCACCATACTTCACAGCTGGGAATGGGGCCACCACCATACTTCACAGCTGGTAATGGGGTACACCACCATACTTCACAGCTGGGAATGGGATCCACCACCTTACTTCACAGCTGGGAATGGGGTCATCCACCATACTTCACAGCTGGGAATGGGGTCATCCACCATACTTCACTGCTGTAAATGGGGTACACCACCAACCACCATACTTCACAGCTGGAAATGGGGTCAACCACCATACTTCACAGCTGGGAATGGGGTACATCACTATACTTCACAGCTGGGAATGGGGTCCACCACCATACTTCACAGCTGGGAATGGGGTACATCACTATACTTCACAGCTGGGAATGGGGTCCACCACCATACTTCACTGCTGGGAATGGCATCCACCACCATACTTCACAGCTGGGAATGGGATCCACCACCATACTTCACAGCTGGGAATGGGGGATCCTTCACAGCTGAATGGGATCCACCACCATACTTCAGCTGGGAATGGGATCCACCACCATACTTCACAGCTGGGAATGGGATCCACCACCGAATGGGATCCATCCCACCATACTTCACAGCTGGGAATGGGGTCCACCACCATACTTCACAGCTGGGAATGGGGTTCTTTGTAGAACGGCTAAATGTATTTTTGTGCCAAATTCACCCTTGGTTTTATTGCCAGAAAGCTCCATATTGGTGTCAGCAGACTTTTGGAAGCTCCAGCACCATTTAACAAACGTTAGCTGCAAGATTTTGTTTTTTTTTTATGATAACAAGCGATTTTTTATTGCGCAACCTGCCAAAACATCCAGCAGGCAACCTGTCGAAACATCCAGGTGTTAAATGGATGGGTTTTGGAGACTTCCTCACCCCTTTGCATAATGAAAGTGTGCAGTTCTTTGACTCTGATCCCATCTCTGAGGTCTTCTTTGCCACTGAAGCCCTCTTCTTCAGAGTGTCTGCATTCTAAACAGACACGTCTTCTTACATGCTGACAGCTTTCAGACTGTGACATGTGCCTTTAACTTCATCATTATTGCCCTGATAGTCAAACTGCGTATTTTTAACTTGGTAACACTCTGCAATAAGGGTACACCACTTTATATTGTTAATTCCATAGTAAACATTAACGATTAGTTAATTAACCATGAACTAATGTATCAGGGTGCTGAATAAGCATTATGCAACCATAATTAGCCATTTATTAATGCACTTTTTCACCCTTATTGTGAGGTTGAAAACATCCCTGAGGTAACACCACCTCTTGCGTTTCACCTCATATTTATACCCCAGGAGAAAGGAAGTCACGGGTGATTAAGTTTTCTGATCATTACAGTGATCTTAATAAACTGTATATGTCATGGTTCTGGCTGTGTGTGGTTTTGGACTGGCTCGTATTTGGACCGCGTCTGTTTCTTTAACTATCGGATTCTTTTCCCAGCTCTTTCATCGGGCGTGGGCGGCACCTTCCCCTAAGGCTATTTAAGCCGGATGTCCGCCACGCCTCCTTTGCTGGAGTGTCTGATTTTAGTTATCACTACAGCCAGAAGATTTCTCTAGTTAGGGATTCTTAGCGAATGTCTTCGCAGTATATTTGTGGTTCATTTCTTCGGGAAAGTTTCCTTTTTCTTTCCCTATTTGTTTGTTCCTCTCTCGCTCCGCTTCCTGGTTCATATTGTTGGGCATTCGTTTTGGAAGCGCGAGAGCTGTTCTGTTTCTGCATTTATATTTCTCCCTGTGGGTATTTTAAGTCCTTACTGGTCCTGTTTTCTCTGCGCCACTGCATTTGGCCTCCCGATTCCTTCGGCCATTACAGTGTATGAATGGGAATATGATTCAGTGAATTTTTTTTTTTTAATAATTTTCTGTGGGTGCCAGTGATTGCGGTTTTTAGGGGGAAAAAAATCTATTTTAAAATTAGAATAATCTTTCTCATGAACGATTTTCTTTTAATTCAAGGTTAGATTTTTGTTTATATTTTGAATAAAAGATTTGGAGGATTAAGAGCAACCTCAATTTTTCATAGCCTGTTCATCCAGTATTTACAAAGGGTGCCAATATTAGTGAAGGGCACTGTATATGTGTTTGTATTTGCGTGCACAAATGTTCCCTCCATAAGGCTGGAGTCCGATAGAAGCAGCATTGACTGCTGACCCGATCAAACCTGATTTTAACAGGACTGGAAGGTTGAGGTGGAACGTTCTTCAGGGTTTGTGTTCTCTGTGCAGCGAGCATCACCGGGGCTCCTGATGGGGGGAGGCTGTGTTCCAGGGTCTCCTGTGCAGAAGGTCTTTGTTTGTCCGTCGATTTGGAAGTTTTTGAGGGAGAAATAAAATTTTACAGCTCAGAGCTCCCTCTTGGCTGGAGCCAGACAGCACATCTCAGATTCTCGTACCGCGGAGTGTGAAGTCTCTCGTGTTCCCATTCAGTGGGCGTGTGTGAAAACATGCACAGAGCCCTGTCAGAGTGATGCATCGTGGGTAATATTTGAATGAAGGCATGGGTGGGAGGATTTTTTTGGCCAGGTTTCCTCTTCAACTCTCTGACTGTGCGGCCAACAGCGGGTGAACATCAGCAGTGCGTCAGTGTATAAGGCTGCGGCCCAAAGGAGCCGCACCGGCGTCTGAGAGTCATTGATGAGGTCGCTTGGGTGATTGATGGCAAGGGGCAGCGTGGTGTTCATGTATACAGCATATGTGTGTTTGTGCTTTTGTGTGTGTGTGTGTGTGTGTGCGTGTGAGTGTGGGTGTGTGTTTGTGTGCGTAGGTGAGTGTGTGTGTGTGTGTGTGTGTGTGTGTGTGCGTGTAAGTGTGGGTGTGTGTTTGTGTGCGTAGGTGAGTGTGTGTGTGTGTGTGTGTGTTTGTTTGTGTGAATGTGTGTTTGTGTGTGTTTTGTGCATAGGTGAGTATGTGTGTGTGTGTGTGTGTGTGTGTGTGTGTGTGTGTGTGTTTGTGTGCATAGGTGGGTATGTGTGTATTTGTGTGCTTGTGTGTGTCTATGTCTGTGTGTGTGTGTGTGTGTGTGTGTGTGTGTGTGTGTGTGTGTGTGTGTGTGTTGTTATGGCCCCAATTTGTTATAGCGTCAATTTGTTACGACGTCACGGACAGCAAGGGATGACAGACAAAATTCTTAAACTTCAACAGATTTAATTAAACAAACACTTAGAACTAATCTACAATCTACATCTACTGACCAAGATTGAAATAAAAAAAAAAATTAGATATTTACAGTCCCTTGGTAATGGAGATGGCACTGCTATGTTGCGATGTCCTGGGACAGGAAAATGCTCCAACACAGGCAAAAATCCACAAAAAGCTTCACAGGTCTTGAAAAGAGTGACAGGTCTGGTCAAATGTATCCTTCCACAATTACTCCTTGCAATTTCTCCTACTACCTTTCACTCTCTCAATTTTTCTCCTTATATACTCTTGTCCAGCCCCCTCTGAGGCATGCCCAGGACATGCCCAAACCTAGCTCCAGACTTGGCTTAACAAAAAAAATGTCAATACTGCCATCTAGTGGCTTTTTTTTTTTCCACATTACAGTGTGCATGTAAGTGTGTATTTGTTGTGTGCATAGGTGAGTGTTTGTGTGTGTTTGTGTGAATGTGTGTGTCTGTGTCTGTGTGTGTGTGTGTGTGTGTCTGTGTGCATAGGTGAGTGTGTGTGTGTGCATGTGTGTGTTTGTGTGAATGTGTGTATGCGTGTGTGTGTGTGCATGATAGTCACAGCTAAATGCAGCACATAAGCTCATGTTAGTACGATGACTTTGTTTTGTCTCAGCAGTTTATTTCAGATTAACTCTGGCCTTATATTGGGCTCAACATTATTTTTTTACCACTTTGACTGAACAGAGGTTCATTTAAAAACACAAGCATGATTAGATAAAGGAACTGTTTGACTCTGTGCTCCAACAAATGATACCCAATGGTCTCAGTCTCCCATGACCTAATTATTCATCTTTATTTATTCATGGGAATAAATAAACTCCCTGCAGTGTTATTCTGTGTGTGAGGTAACTATCACTCAGTGTAGTTGTGCATGTTGATTTTTCTAAGCTCTGTTTAAGAGTTTTATGGCTGAGTGCTTCACACATCTGCTGAGCACAGAAGTTCTGGCCTTTTCTGAAGATCCAGCCCATCTGCCCATCCTGGGTCGAGCGACACTTAATTCCTCACAGCCGCCCGACTGTCAGAAATAGAAAATGCTGAGATAATTCTGGTTATGTGCTGCTTAACTGTCACTTAAACATGACTCATAGCGAGGAGCGAGCTTAACTCCTAACGAGTGCATCGCGTCAGTCACGAGGCCTGTGAGTTTGTTCAGAAGTTCACTCGTTTGGATTTAAAGTTCATTATTCAAATCCCTCGGCTTGAACAAGGCAACCTGTGTTAAGTCAGTCATCTGCGCTAACGTGCTACTGTGTGTAGCTTTAGGTATGTTGTTTAAAGGTTTCTGCCAAGTACTGTGAATGTAATATCTGAGATCACACTTCTGCTGTGTGGAGACTATTTGGCCCGTCAGTATGTATACAAATGGAAAGAAGGTCACCTGATATAGATGATTACATGGGTGCTGTAAATAATCCTCAGACGGAAGCCTCCAGCTCATTTTTACTGATTCATTTTCTTGTGTGGAAGGAGAGAACCAGATCTGTCTCTGTGTAAATACTTACAGCCGGGAGGAATCATGGTGGGAGAGTTTGGCCCCTGTTCAGCTTGCTGTGTGTTTCCTGGAGATCTACCATCCTGCAGGTTTTTACTCCAACCCTAAAGCACACCCCATTCAACTGCTGCAGATTTGCATTGCCCTGCCTCTTTAATAGTCAGTGTGCTAATTACCACTGAATTGAAATCCCAAATAATGGTGGATCTGCATTGGATGGTTCTGGATGGCTGTTGCTGGGTATTCATGTGTATGTTCATATAAAGCCATATGCTGAGTATTCATGTGTATTTTCATATTGAGCCAGTGCTGAGTATTCATGTGTATTTTCATATCAAGCCAGTGCTGGGTATTCATGTGTATTTCATATAAAGCCAGTGCTGGGTATTCATGTGTATTTCCATATAAAGCCAGTGCTGGGTATTCATGTGTATTTCCATATAGAGCCAGTGCTGGGTATTCATGTGTATTTTCATATTGAGCCAGTGCTGAGTATTCATGTGTATTTTCATATAAAGCCAGTGCTGGGTATTCATGTGTATTTTCATATAAAGCCAGTGCTGGGTATTCATGTGTATTTTCATATAAAGCCAGTGCTGGGTATTCATGTGTATTTTCCATATAAAGCCAGTGCTGGGTATTCATGTGTATTTTCATATAGAGCCAGTGCTGGGTATTCATGTGTATTTTCATATAGAGCCAGTGCTGGGTATTCATGTGTATTTCCATATTGAGCCAGTGCTGGGTATTCATGTGTATGTTCATATAAAGCCAGTGCTGGGTATTCATGTGTATTTTCATATTGAGCCAGTGCTGAGTATTCATGTGTATTTTCATATAAAGCCAGTGCTGGGTATTCATGTGTATTTTCATATAAAGCCAGTGCTGGGTATTCATGTGTATTTTCATATAAAGCCAGTGCTGGGTATTCATGTGTATTTTCATATAAAGCCAGTGCTGGGTATTCATGTGTATTTTCATATAAAGCCAGTGCTGGGTATTCTGTGTATTTTCATATAGAGCCATTCATGCTGTATTTATGCTGGGTATTCATGTGTATTTTCATATAAAGCCAGTGCTGGGTATTCATGTGTATTTTTATATAAAGCCAGTGCTGGGTATTCATGTATTTTCATTAAAGCCAGTGCTGGGTATTCATGTGTAGCCAGTGCTGGGTATTCATGTGTATTTTCATATAAAGCCAGTGCTGGGTATTCATGTGTATTTTCATATAAAGCCAGTGCTGAGTATTCATGTGTATTTTCATATAAAGCCAGTGCTGGGTATTCATGTGTATTTTCATATTGAGCCAGTGCTGGGTATTCATGTGTATTTTCATATAAAGCCAGTGCTGGGTATTCATGTGTATTTTCATATTGAGCCAGTGCTGAGTATTCATGTGTATTTTCATATAAAGCCAGTGCTGGGTATTCCAGTGCTGGGTATTCATGTGTATTTTCATATAAAGCCATATTTGTGTATATAAAGCCAGTGCTGGGTATTCATGTGTATTTTCATATAAAGCCAGTGCTGGGTATTTTGTATTTTCATAAAGCCAGTGCTGGGTATTCATGTGTATTTTTATATCAAGCCAGTGCTGGGTATTCATGTGTATTTTCATATAAAGCCAGTGCTGGGTATTCATGTGTATTTTCATATAAAGCCAGTGCTGGGTATTCATGTGTATTTTCATATAAAGCCAGTGCTGGGTATTCATGTGTATTTTCATATAAAGCCAGTGCTGGGTATTCATGTGTATTTCCATATAGAGCCAGTGCTGGGTATTCATGTGTATTTTCATATAAAGCCAGTGCTGGGTATTCATGTGTATTTTTATATAGAGCCAGTGCTGGGTATTCATGTGTATTTTCATATAGAGCCAGTGCTGGGGTATTTATTCAGTGCTGTATTATTTTCATATAAAGCCAGTGCTGGGTATTCATGTGTATTTGTGCCAGTATTTTCATTTGTATTTTCATAAAGCCAGTGCTGGGTATTCATGTGTATTTTCTTTTGCTGGGTATTCATGTGTATTTCCACATAAAGCTAGTGCTTGGTATTCATGTGTATTTTCATATAGAGCCAGTGCTGGGTATTCATGTGTATTTTCTTATAGAGCCAGTGCTGGGTATTCATGTGTATTTTCATATAAAGCCAGTGCTGGGTATTCATGTGTATTTCCATATAGAGCCAGTGCTGGGTATTCATATGTATTTTTATATTGAGCCAGTGCTGAGTATTCATGTGTATTTTCATATAAAGCCAGTGCTGGGTATTCATGTGTATTTTCATATTAAGCCAGTGCAGGGTATTCATGTGTATTTTCATATTGAGCCAGTGCTGGGTATTCATGTGTATTTTCGTATAAAGCCAGTGCTGGGTATTCATGTGCATTTTAAT